>CAUYLG010036619.1:0-42937 GCA_963573385.1 Cacajao melanocephalus | reverse complement strand
TAATTCATTTTTATTTGTACTGTCTGCTTTTGTTTCTCTTAGATTATTTTAAATGCAATTGCCTATTATTGAAATCTATGTGTAATAACATGGACTAATAAAAAACAGAGATCCAAACACCGCATGTTCTCACTCATAGGTATGTGTTGAACAATGAGAACACATGGACTCAGGGAGAGGCGCATCACACACTGGGGGCAGTTGGGGTGTGTAGAGGAGAGACAGTGGGGGGGTGGGGAGGGTGGGGTGGGATGGGAGGGATAACATGGGGAGAAATGCCAGATATAGTGTGCACCTAAAGTAAAATAAATGAATAATAAAAATAAAAATATAAATTTACAAAAAAAAACAGAGATCCAAAAAAATCATAGCTTTCTTATATATAAGCAAAAGCAGATTTAAATTTTAAGAATTTCCTATACAATAGCCTTAAACATTTCGAACATCTGTGAACAGCCATAAGATGTATTTGAGAACCACATGAAAATTATTTTTTAATGTGAAAAAATATTGATGAGACTTTGTTAAATGAAGAGTCACAACTGCCTCCCAAAGAAGAGTGAATATAAAAAAGATATTGATTATTAACTAATATATAAATTATTGTGGGTTACACAATTGCAATAATATTAGATTATCCTAAAATTAATCTGAAACTGTACATAGATGAAAAAAGTTAGTGACCATTTTGTGAGCACTTGTTTGCTGATCATTGCATTCATTATCTAATAGTAGTTTTAAAAGAGAAATCTTGGTACAACAATAGTCAGACAAACCATTAAAAAAGAATATATAACAAAGTAACAGACCCAATTTTTTAAAAAAATCTGATTATATGATAAAATAGATAAATATATAGACAAGAGTTTGGAATATGTAAGAATTGTTATTGTGGTAATTTGTCAGACATTCCTATAAAAAATCCATTAACTCTCATTCATACCACAGAACTGATAAATTATAAATGGTTTACAGACCTAAGTGTAACATATATAATATTTTAAAGATAAAAAGGGCAAAATATAACTTACTTCTTAGTGTAATTGGAGATTTATTCTTTGAGTTCAAGTTCCTCACCCAAAGATACAGAGCTGCAGAAAATGACACCTGACTAAGTGATGATTACATTATTCCTTCTAGAAGCCCAATTGTAATCCTCCAGACCTGCCTCTGTGTATGTATACATATGTTTATACGTTTGGGGTACTTCAACTCATAACCTAGTTTGGCTTTATTCTGGACACTGCTTCAACTGTATGGCAGTCCTCCTTAATCATTTTTGATTTTAGTGGAATAAGAACAGAGGTCAGTTTCCCAGAAGTAACAGGAAGACATGATAACAGAGAGACTAGATAAAGGGATTTTGCTACAAGAGACTACGTTTATTATGTATTGAACTTTGATTTTGCATCACTTTATTTTCAAAGCCATTGCCATCTGCCTACATAAATCAAATAACTGGATTCATTGTCCAGATTACCCTTTTTCAGAGTGATTCCCCAGTTGCATGGAATGTGGCTGCTTGGGCTCACAGCTGAGTAATTCTGCATGAATTTCCCTCAATCAAGGAGATGATTTGCTCAAGGTTGTGCTTCTGCCCTGGAGGTCTTCCTCCAATGAATGGTAGATAGTAGGGTCTCAAGACCCTCTCCATTACCTTATTCTGGGAATACTCTGGAAGGTCATCTTGCAGCCTCTGAGGGGAACAGGCTAAGGGCTCTGTTACACTTGTAAAATAGTTCATCCTTGCCTTCTGCCCAGTTCTGCTTCCTTTACTTCTTGGGTGTATCCCTTCTGCAGTAACCCTCCTCCTCCAACTCAGAATGGCAGAATCTGACCTACAATGGTGGTCATATTCATGAAGACATTCCAAATCTTGCAGGTACTGTCTCAGTTTCTGTTGATTTTTCAAACAGGAAGGCAAACTGTTGTTCTTTGTTGAAATTTTGGTGGTAATGTGTGAGAAACTTTTAGAGGTTCCTTGCTTAGTGTTTGAAATTATTCTCAGCATCTCGTCAACCATTAATAGTGTTTCCAGGCATAAAAAATATATAAGTCTAATCCTGTGTTTTTCTCATTCTCACTAACATTGTTGGCATGGCTATAATGAATATAATATGTCTGCAATCTGGTATGAAAATTGGAACATTTGTGATATGTGAATTCTCATGATTTACTTTCTTTAGTTAACAGAATAGCCAAGTGAGATGAGCCTTACTTCACAAAATCCCTGAAACAAAAATACCAACTTATAAAACGTTTTGGTAATTCATGAATGTTTTATTATTATTTCTGAGTTCTTAAAAAAATTATTGTATAGACTACTTAGGAAATACTCATGTTATGTTTCATGTTAATTTTCCAGTGACACAGATATCCATGCATAGATAATGTTGTTAGAAATTATATACTAAATTATAATTAAGTGATAAAGACAATAGGTGGCACAGTAGTTCAGAAGTATAATAGAGTAATTGGAAAGGATTCATCAAGGAACAAAGTCTGGCTCTTTTCTGAATGTTGAATGTGAAACACTTTGATCCCTGAAGGTTGATTGTGAAACATTTTGAATGTCTGAAGGACACTGAACTTTATTTTTTAGGCAGTATGTAGTTTTAAAGGATTTAAAGAATTGATAACATGTGAGAAATAGATTAGATATAACAGTAATGTGTAAGTGACCTAGGAGAGGAAGACAGTGGTGGAAGGACTGTATTAAGAAGCAATCTCAATAATGTAGGAAAGAGATTTGATAATTATGTTCTCAATTTTTTTCAAAAAGTTCACAGATATGTTTATATTTAATATATTTTGGATTGATTCCTAGGGCTAATTACTGACATGCATTATCTCAAAGTATTGTGTAACTGACACACCTCCTGTAGATAGCTGGGAATTTGCTTGTTTAGTTTCAAAATTATTATTCTGTTTTTTATAGATGCTGTATGGGTTAAAATCAAAACAATCACTGAAGTCCACAAATTAAATATATTGCTTTCTCCTTATCTACATTGCCTCTAGGTTTATCACAGGAGCAAATTAAATTGGTTTGGAAGTGTTTATACTTTACAAATCCATGTTGGTGCCGACCTAGTACCTCAAGCTTGTGCAGAAGTGAAAATTGATTTGAATTCACAACTGCACATCAATCTATAATTGTCAATTACTTACACAAAAGATGAAGTTTAACCTCTACTGTAATTGAGAGACTTTCTAGTTTCCTCTAGCTTCCTTACTTAATTTTAGAAACACTGTAATAAGTAGTGGCAATAGAAAAAATATTATCTAAGAGTTGCCTAAATACCTGTACCCAACACACACACACACACATATATATAAATTAATATATAATCTTACCTTAAATTACTTTCAAATTGTTGTCATTGTTCAGTTGTAATTGTCGTTGTAATTGAATTAGTATGGGTGATCCATTTAGCCAGTATTTCAAAATTGATATGATTGGTATCTGCGTTTATATTTCCATTGTTTTAGATTCCATATAAAGGGCTTAGCACAGTGCCTGGCACAAAGGAGACCTTCAGCTCTCATGGTTGCCTACCCAGGAACTAGTTTTCCTGTAACACTAACATGAGGTTTTAATTCAACAACTCCAGCAACTAGGGTTTACTTCAATTTTTTGGTCTTGGAGAAGAGGTTAAAAACAATCTACACTACTTGAAAAAAAAAAGATTAAGAAATATGGGTGCATTTTGATTACTGATTTTTTTGCTTGGCTTGTTTTTTTATTTCTACCTTTCATTTAGGATAATATCCAGATAACTTATGATACAAATATTTTGCATTTTAAATTTACTTCAAAAGAAAGAATTTTTAAAACAATGTGAATGTATGCAAATAAGACTTTTTTGCTGTAGAAGTATGATGTATTATTACAGTGTACTGAAGTGTGCAGAGCTTGATTTATAACCTTGGATGGTTAACATGAATAAATCATAAATTACAACAGTTAGCTTCTTCTGAGTTTTAGAATATCTTATTTTGCATATAGTCTATATGAATTTGGCTGAACGAGTAGTAGCTTGTTGTTTCTATGTGGATATGTACATAAATATACATGAGAGAAATATATGTACAAATACATAGTATTTTATATATTAACTTTATTAACTTTTGTCTATGTGAGCCTCATATACAAAAAGTAGACACTCATACAAATATTTGTTGGACAAAAGGAAAATAGATTTTTTTTCCCTTAGTCTACAAGTCAGAGGAGTGTGTCTTTGGAATTGATTTTGTTCAGCGCCCACTTCATGCCTGAGAAAGCATGAATGCTATATTGAACTTTCGCACTGGAAATCCTTTCTTAAAGACAACGGTGTTGACAGATTAAAGATGAGAAATTTCATTATGTGGCCATCAGTATATTTTCCCTGTAAGTTAGAGAAAAGCAAAAAAAACAAAAAAAAAACGCAAATGATTTTATAATCTTGAACTAAGTTCTTAGTTGGTTTTCCATTTTTGTACCTAAATCTAATCAGTCAAAAATAGTAATGGTGAGATGGAGTAGGAAAAGAAAAGATATTTTCTAGATTTGGAACACTTCAAAGAAGTTAGGTTATTTCTCAACTGAGCATGACTCTTGAAGCTGAGAGAAGATCACATGAAGGCTGGGGAAGTGGACAAATCAGTGGGAATAGCATCAAAGCAGTATGACTAAAAATGAAAAATGAGAATTAATTATAACTTTGGAATATTTTCAAAGTTGAAAATGTTTTTCTATGACAAAGGGTGTAGATGAGGACACTTGCAACAAGAAAAAGTAAATATGTGATGAGCACTTAGCCATGTTTGAGACTGGATTCTGAGACCACAAGTTTTTAAATAATTTATTTATTTGTTCAAAAAGTTTATTGAGAATTAGCCATCCCAGCCCTGAGACTGTGGGAGAGAACAAAACAGACAGAAACCACTATCTCATGGAATTTGCGTTCTGCTGGGAAGAATTAGATAATTAAATATTCATAAATATGTAGTATTATTATATTTATAGTCTGCAACTACTGAACTCTGCTATTCTGTTTCATTCTATATTCTGATGGTGGGAGGTAGATAATTAAATAAATATAGGTATAATAACTAGTATTAGTATATTAATAGTCTGCAACTTCTCAGCTATTCTATTGTATCATATTCTTTACTTGATTCTGAAAAAAGAATAAATATTATCAGAGAATAACCATACATTATTATTATTTT
This sequence comes from Cacajao melanocephalus, assembly GCA_963573385.1. Lineage (NCBI taxonomy): Eukaryota > Metazoa > Chordata > Mammalia > Primates > Pitheciidae > Cacajao > Cacajao melanocephalus. Next base: position 37,720 of record CAUYLG010036619.1, on the reverse strand, counting down.
TTAATTTTTTTGGAGACACAGTCTTGCTCTATCCAGCAGGCTGGTGTATAGTAGTGAGACCTGGCCTCACTGCAACTTCCACCTCCTGGGTTAAAGCAATTCTTCCACCTCAGCCTCCCAAGTAGCTGGGAGTACAAGCACCTGCCAACATGTCTGGCTAATTTTTGTATTTTTAGTAGAGACGGGGTTTCTGGATGTTGACCAGGCTGGTTGTGAACTCCTGGCATCAGGTGATCCACCTGCCTTCACCTCACAAAGTTCTGGGATTATAAGCATGAGCCAACATGTCTAGTCGACCTTATATTATTTTAAGAAACACATCTTTTTACAGTTGAGCTGTGTGAAATTATGAAGCCTATTAATTCAGAATGAGAGTAAAGCATCTTTGATCAATAATTAATAGTGATCATATCTGTTTCATTGTCTTGACCTCTCATAAATTGTCCATTAGTTTCACGTATGTTTAATAATAAACCAGATATTTGAAAGATATATATAATAAACACTAAAGGTGTTCAGTGACTTATTTATTTAACCAGGCTTTATCCCATATTTATTGTCTGTTTTTTCCTCTGTAGCCGAAACAGGTAGAAAGTTTGGGGGAAGAAGTAAGTACAAACAAAATGATATGTGGCTCAGATAAAACCATGGGTGACCATTTTTGATTCTAGAAGAGCAAAATAAGAGTTTTTAAGTGCTTTGAGGTGGGTCTTGAAATATGAGTAAGAAGTCATAAGGAGAAGATGGAAAACACTTTTCATTCATCAGTTAAAATTCAGTCATAATTTTATTATGATATGGTAAAAATTCTGGAGTTGTATACATCAATTTTTCTTCTAAATTTCTTTTTGAGGTTTGATATTGATACCGCCTCACATTTATAGGAGTAGGCTGTTTTTCTACTAATAAGTATCCTTTTATACATGATTTGATGTAATTTTGAGTCTTTTAAAAATATATACTTATGATAGTTTTTGTAAAGTATGGACCATAATACATGTTCAATTTGTGTGTTGTTTTTAAATTAGTTTATCATGAGGCACTCTTTTTACCTTTAAATATTTTCCAGAATAGGATTCAGTGACTGTTTCCACTGTGTTTTTTAAAAATCAATCTCCCTTTATTAAACAATGATTTGAAAATTTATAATTCCCCAATTTAATATTTTTTTCACATGTAAAATAGAGTTATTTAGTAGTTTAAAAACTTATTTCACAAAGTTGTATTGTTGTCTTTCTCAAATATTTGGGGACTGGCATCTGGTAGTCATAATGATTAACTTATAAGATTATAAATACTTGATTATTAAACAAAACCTAATGCTATATTATTTTTATTAAATCACTCACCTCATTAAGAAAAAATGGAGAGAAATTTAAAATTAAGATATTTCTATTAGCTTATTCTTTCTTGCGAATGCAGTCTTAGTAGCAGAACTCTCAGCTTAAATCATGTAACAGTTATGTCCTGCAGTGTCTTAGTTTGAAAACCTCTGTTATAATTCAAATTACATATTGTTAAATAATGAGAATTTAATCAAATTAATGGGCCTTTAATTTACATTTTTAATTCCTGATTTGTTTCTTGTTCTTCCTGACTGATCAAATTCAGTATATTATTCTAGAATGAGACCTGAACCAGCAGTTAGGACTCATACTTTCTCTTTTAAAGTCTGCTACTAGGTTCTTGAGCTTTAGGAAAATTATTTAACATCTCTTCTTTTACTGACTTGTAAAATGATTAGACTAGGTACAATCGGATTTTCTTAATCAGTTATTCTTGAAGGCCTTGTGTTTCTATATAAAATCATGGATGAATGGATGGGTGGATGGATAGATAGATAGGTAAATGGATGCAGCTGTTTGGCCTGGGGTTCCTAATCTTAAAAATTGAATAAACAACCATTTATTTTTAAAGTTTCTTCCAAATCTATAATTCAGTCTTTTAGAGCCATTTAGATATTGTGAATGCCTTTTTGCTACAAAGATGCCAGGACACTTTTTGGAGTTAATATATTTGCAGATAGCAACTACTTAAAAATAGATTATATATAATAGTATTTTTTTTGTTATAATATGTAAGGTATTTTGCACTATGATTTTGTTCCACTGTTACTTGATTTGTACTTGTTTCTGAGGAAGTGGGAATAAATCATTTTATAGGTACATAAATGTAAATATTGTTTTACTTTATTAAAATATAAAAAATAAAATATTTTGCCTATAATTTAAATTTTTAATTTTTTAAAATCTCAGCTAAATGGCTTATTACTTTGATGCTTGATTTTTTAAGGAGATGTATAAAAAGCAATTTTTTGTTATTTGATGAAAAGGATTAATATATTAATAATTTTAGGACTAGAAATAACATCTCTAGTATTGTACTAAATATATACTAATTATATATATGGTTTAGAAATCTACTATTAGATATTACAAATAATATTCTTGGTTTCCATGATTTGTTATAGGAATTTCAGAAAATAATAGCAATAGAAATAAGCAAATTTCTGAAATTTCACTCTCAGATATCAACTTATTCTAGCTTTTAAGTAAGAAAAATATAATGTTTTCTTGCCAAGATACTGAATTTACCTTATCCAATTAATCAACACAAATATTGTTTAGGTACCTACTATTTGTGAATAAAATTAATTTAAAATTATATGGGAAATATGTTTTGTGTTATTAGATATTGATTTATTTTTTGGAACCCTGTTTTCTATATGTTCTCCAGATAAGTTATTTTAAAATATTAAAATTTTGATGTAGTCTGCATAATACTAGGATCTCAGAATTTCAAGTCCATATATTTTTCTAACTCCTATTTAACACATTTTTCTATAAAACATTTAACACATGTAAAATATAATCAATGAGATGCTTATTCAAAAATATTTTAATATTTTGTGACAAATGGAGACTAATTATTTTCTTAGGAGTTCTGTTGAATATTAAACAGAACCCCAACATTCAAAGAAAATATTATTTTCTTCATAGTCTATTAAATAATATAGAGAGGAAATTTTTTTAATGTATACTTAAGTTTTCAAAATATATGGTCAAAATAAAAAGTAGTACAGAGATTGCATTGTAAACTATTCTTGTATTCCATTTATTTGCTATTTAATTGACAAATATTTCATCATAGCTTATTAGATACTTTTTGGTGTTTGATTTATAAATGCCAGTAAAAAATAAAGTCTTTGCCCACCTGGAATGTGTATATTCTGGCTATAGGGACAAACAATAAACAAACACATTAGAAATAAAATAATAGGACATTGAATGAAAAATGTTATGAATGAAAATGAGATACAGAATCTCTTGTATGTAAGATATTAATAAATCTGCATTTACTATATTTATGACATTTTCTTTAGTCATTCGTCTGGTGATGGACTCTTAGGTTCATTTCATATCTTGAGTATTATAGTGCTGCAGTAAACATTGGTAAGGAGGTATCTTTGATATATTATTAATTTTCTTTCCTTTGAATAAATCCCCAGAAGTGGGATTGCTGGATCGTATGGTGATTCTATTTTTAGTATTTTGAGAAACCTTCATACTGTTTTCTATAATGACTGTGGTAATTTACATTTCCACTAACAGCGTATGAGTTTCCTCTCCTCCACATCCTTGTCAGAAGTTTTTTTTTTTTTTTTGTCTTTGTGATAAAGTCATTGTAATTGGAATGAGATGCTATTTCATTGTGGTTTTGATTTGCATTCTCTGAATATTAGTGATATTGAGCATTTTTTTCTTCTTGTAGTGCAACTGTACAACACTTCTTGAGCATTTTTGTAATATACTTCTCAGACATTTGTATGCCTTCTTTTGAGAAATGTCTATTCAGATCCTTTGCCCATGTTTTAAATGGATTATTTGTAACGTTTCTTGTATATTTTGGATATTAGTTCCTTGTTGGATGAGTAATTTGCAAATATTTTCTCCCATTCTACAGGTTGTCTCTTCACTTTGTTAATTGTTTCCTTTGCTGTACAGAAGCTTTTTAGTTTAACGCAATTTCTTTTGTCTATTTTTTGTTGTTGTTGCCTGGGTTTTTAAAGTCTTAGACATAAAATCTTTGCATAGACCAATGTCCTGAAGCATTTCCCTTATATTTTCTTCTAGTAATCTTATAGTTTTGGATCTTACATTTAAGTCTTCACAGAGTTGATTTTTGTATATGGTGAGAAATAGTGGTCTGGTTTCAGTATTCTGCATATGGATATCCAGTTTTCCCAGAACCACTTATTGAAGAGGGTGTCCTTTCTCCAATGTATATTCAATAGAATACTATTCAGCCATAAAAAGGAATGAAATCCTGTCATTTGCAGCAACATAGATGGAACTGGAGTTTATTATGTTTAGTGAAATAAGGCAAGCACATAAAGACAAATATCACGTTTTCACTGACATGTGGAAACGTTGATTTCATGGAGGTAGAGAGTAGAATGATAGTTAACAGAGACAGGGAAGGGTGGAAGGAGGATGAAGAGAGGTTGATTAATGAGTGTATTAGTCAGTTCCCATGCTGCTAATAAAGGTGTAACCAAGACTGAGTAATTTATAAAGAAAAAGGGGTTTAATATACTCACAGTTCCACATGGCTTGGGAGGCCTTGCAATCATGGCAGAAGGCAAAGGAGGAGAAATGCATCTTTCATGGAAGCAGGCAAAATAGAGCCAAGCAAAGGGGAAACCCCTTATAAAACTATCAGATCGATTGGGCGCGGTGCTCATGCCTGTAATCTCAGCAGTTTGGGAGGCTGAGGTGGGCGGATCACTTGAGGTCAAGAGTTCAAGACCGGCCTGACTAACATGATGAAACCCCATCTCTATTAAAAATACAAAACTTAGCCAGGCACAGTGGCGGGTGCCTGTAATCCCAGCTACTCACAAAGCTGAGGCAGGAGAATTGCTTGAGCCCAGGAGCGAGAGTTTGCAGTGAGCGAAGATTGTGCCACTGCACTCCAGCCTGGGCAAAAGAGTGAGACTGTCAAAGAAAAAAAGTCAGATCTTGTGAGACTTTCTCACTACCATGAGAACAGTACTGGGGAAACAGTCTACCTGATTCAATTATCTCCCATTGGGTCCCTTCCACAACACATGGGAATTATTAGAGCTACAATTCATGATGAGATTTGGGTGGGGAAACAACAAACCATATCAATGAGTATCATCAAACAGTTAGATCGAAGTAATAAATTATAGTGCTTAATAGTGTGGTGAGGTGACTTTAATTAGCTTTATAGTATATTGTATATATCAATATAGCTAAAACATTTGAAATCTTTTCAATACAAAGAAATGATAAGTGTTTGAGGTGATGGATATCCTAAATACTCTGATTTAATTATTACACATTGTATGCATATATTAAAATAACACATGTACCCTATCAATATGTACAATATTTTGTATCAATAAATAAATATAGAAATATTCATATAAACATTTTTTATTTTACTTTAAGTTCTGGGGTACATGTGCAGATTGTGCAGGTCTGCTACATAGGTACATGCCATGGCGGTCTGCTGCATCCATCCCGTTATTCACATTAGGTATCCTTCCCAGTGTTATCCCTCCCCAATCCCCCCAACCGCTGCCATCCAGCCCCCAACACTCCCCAGCCCCAGACAAGCCCTGGTGTATGATATTCCCCTTCCTGTGTGTTCTTATACATCAAAAATATGTTTTAAAGAAAAATAGTTATTTCTGAAAAACAATGTACATTTACTAACTGAATGTATACATTTTATGCCACAGACAAAAGTGAATTTTAGTTTATCAGTGCATGTTCTATTGTGTATGAATTATATTTATAAATTCATCACATTAAATATTGTGGACACAAAAACAGCCTTATTAGCCACCATATTGAAAGGATCTATAGAAACACTGTTATGTAACAAATAAGACCCAGGCTGGACCAATGACTTACTCTAAGACTACAGCCAGTTTCAGTCCCATGCTTCTTAGCTGGAATGTGTCAGCTTAGAAATGCATTCTTATTTTTTTTAATTCATCTACACAGAAAGACTGCCTTTTCCTAATCACTTAAAATAGTTAATTACAAAATTCAAACAAAAGCACTGAAACATCTTAAGCACTTTTTATTAACTCTACAAGATATATAATAAAAATGTAATATTTGTATGTGTAATTAAATAGCACCTTGTTATAAAATTTAAACCTGACCTTTCATTTTAATAGCCCTTTTACAAACCTGGTAATCTCCACTGAATGCATAAATGGAGACAGGAAGAAACAATAACCCCAGTGTTTCCTATTTGGGCTGAATTTTAAAATAGTAGAGTAGGTTACAGCATATGTATTGAGATTTCAGGGGAGCCAGAAAGCCTCTGGATCTACTAATCTGTTACTTTGCTGTTGCATGAAACCTACATTAAGATCAAATCTTGTCTTTTATTAAAATACATATGCTTCTGGGAAAGATAACAACTCGAATCACAGTAGAACTTTAAGTGATGGGGCTTTTCTCATTGCTTTCTTATTCTGGCAGGTAAGAATAAGTGAGAGTTTGAGAAAATGGGGCTTCTAAAGAAGAAAGGAAGTATTAGATTGGAGACAGTAGTGCCAGAATAGGGGAGACTGGGTGGTGATCTTCTGGATGCATTGATCGTGTTCACATGAATCAGCAGGAGAATATGTTATTTACTAAAACATAATAAGCAAAAGATATGATGACTTGATGATGCTACTGTCCCTTAGTAAACTAAATGTCAGTTAACAGAGACCATATAGAGCTGAATATTTTAGGCAAACAAAAACCTACAGAAAGAGAAGATTTATAAAAAGTTATACTGATAGTTTTACTTTAAACTTGGCCAAGTATATGGGGGCAATCAACCTACCCAGGCATTACAGTGTTACTAAGGATAAACAGCCATTGTTCCATGTGTGTAATGGTTATACAGTACCTGATTCTTGGCAAAAGGAAGAGAACCAAAGCTAAATAGCACAATCCCTGCATCAAAGAGATTAAAGATTAGTCACGTTTGGGCCTAGTCAGAACTGTTTCAACAGCCCAATGCTCAGATGTTTGCTTTTTTTCCCCTCCAAGGCCTCTGCTAGGAAAAATAAAAGACCCAGTTACAGTTCTAACAGTCTTCTAAAGATGAAATAGGTTAAAAGCAAAGTAGATATAGAAAATAACAAAAAGATCAGGCATAGCTCCTCTTCATTTTCCTAGTTGCTAGATATGGTTAAAGAGAGGAGCAAGGGGTGTGTATAATGACCTCCAATAGTCAGACATACTAAAATGCATTTGTTGTTCATCTGAAATTCAGATTTCACAGAGTAGCCTTCTATATTCGTCTGTTCTTACTGCAGCTATAAAGAACTACCCGAGACTGGGTAATTTAGGAAGAAAGGGAGTTTAATTGACTCACAGTTCCTTAGGCTGTACAGGAAGCATGGCTGGGAGGCCTCAGGAAACTTACAATCATGGCAGAAAATGAATGGGAAACAAGCACACCTTCACATGGCAAAGTAGCAGAGAGGAAATGAAGAAGGAAGTGCTACAGACTTTGAACAACCAGATCTCGTGAGAACTCACACAAGAACAACAAGGGGGAAATCTGCCCCCATAATCCAATTACCTGCCACCAGGTCCCTCCCCAACATTGAAAAGTACAACTGGACATGAGATTTGGGTGGGGACACAGAGCCAAACTACATCACCTGAGTTTTTTTATATGCTAAATGTGGCAATCCTACTTTAAGGGCACAACACTAAAATTTTATCAGTGATGCATAGATAAAATTTTTAAAAAAGAAAAAGTAAAAATTTAGGAAGATAACATATATAGTGCTTTTCCCTTGAAAAATGCCTGAAGTTTGCTGTAGAAGTGTGTGTCATCTTGTAAGTTATTATGAGGATGGGATGGGTATTAGGGTTATCTGAAATTAAACAAAAGTTGTAACATCAGATGTGGATGGGCATGAGTCACAACATACACAGGGAAATGAAATAGCTAGTAGATTTTGAAGATGTGTTTGTGCATTTTGTGCATTTTTCTGCAACTTGGTTCAGTAGGGTTCAGATTTCCTTGATCACTTAGTGCAGGACTCAGCAGACATTTCCCTAAAGGGCCAGAGAATGTCTCTGTTACAGCTACTCAGATCTACTTAACACATGAAAGCAGCCAAAGACAATTCATAAAAAGGGTATAGTTGTCTTCCAATAAAGCTTTATTTACAAAAACAAGCCACCTGCCAGATTTGCATAGTTTGTAGATCCATGATGTAGTGTTTCTTGTCTATAAAAGCTCACATAGAAAATGGAAAAATGGCCTTATCTTCATATAATTCCCTTACACATCAGTTGCTTTGGAACAAATTTACTTTTTCAAAAGAAGTGTTATAGCAGAACTGACTATAGCTTTTAAAAGTTTGGCATGTTAGTAAAGGGTTATATAGGCATATGTCAAGAGGATGAAAATTAGACAAATAGAGTCATTAGTGTCTATCTTAAGAATATAAATGTGCAGAGTTGTTACGTGGGACATACTAAATCAGATATACTCAATTGACCAGGATTTTTTTATTTCTAAAAGTCAACTTCTGCTCTGTACTGTTTCTGTGTATGATATTTTGAAATATTAATTTACTCCAGCAATCCCTTGCATTTAATTTAGACATTTAGAATTTTTTTTTTTTTTGAGGTGAATTCTCACTCTGTTGCCAGGCCGGAGTGCAGTGGTGTAATCTCAGCTCGCTGCAACCTTTTCCTCCTGGGTACAAGTGATTCCCCTGCCTCAGCCTCCCAAGTAGCTGGGACTAGAGGCATGCACCTTCATGACCAGCTAATTTTTTTTTCTTTGTATTTTAGTAGAGACGGGGTTTCATCTTGTTGGCCAGAATGGTTTCTATCTCCTGACCTCGTGATCCACTCACTCAGCCTCCCAAATTGCTGGGATTACAGGCATTAGCCACCACCCTGGCCGAAGATATTTTAATTGAAGTTCTAAAATCAGAGTATTTAAAGTATGTTTCTATTATTCAGAAATAATAAATAACTAATCTGGCAATTTCTACCTAGTCTATATGACATAATACCCATTTTAATATTAGGATCAGAAACAAGCATTGCATATAACTGATATGGAAGATAATCTTCAGTTTTGACCATTTGATTTGAAATTGCTTCACATTTTATGTGAGTATTTGTTAATTATCTCTTCCCCAGAAAATTAGTCAAGGATGAAGCACATAAATTCACTCGTACTTTATTGCCTCTTTTTAGTCAACGGATTACATTTATGGCATATAGAATTGACTGAATGCTTCTGGCAGTTCAATAGGCACATTAGTCAGAAGAACGTTTATAACTGTTTCTCTTACATCCCTACCTTCTGAATTTCAAACAAACCAAAAAACTTTGGGGTCTCCTTCAAAAATGTCCATGGTAAATTGTTCTGCTCGAGAATGGGATCCTGATGCTTCAACCATAGGATCCTGATGTCAACGTATATTTTGGGAAAATAAATTTAAAATATTGTGACTATTTCAGAAGCCTCAGATAGTTGATGAAAAACCCTAGTTAATGCAACAGGTTAATGTATTTTGTATATCAATAAAAATATCTTTATTTATATTTATTTTATATTAATGTAAACATTAATATGTTTAATATAACATTAATATTGTATAATTAATTAATGTTAATATAGCATTAATATAAAAATATAAACATTAATATAAAATATAAAAGTACAAGAACATGCCAAAACTTTAAATACTTTTTAAATATTTTTATAAATATTTTAAAAATATAATTTTATTTATTATTAAATATTTTGTCATGTTATAGAGCAGCATGTTTAAAGGAAGTTGGGTAGGCTTTCATGAAATATTTGTGAGAAGTTTTAAAAATAGTCTGCATAGTTCTTAGAAACTGCTGCATTCCAGTTACTCAGCTCTGAGTTACTCAGCTCCAACACAATACACAGAATTATATCTAAATATAATTGGGATATAGTTGCAAAGCCACATTGGTTCTCATTCTATCAATAATCAAAATGAATTTATATTGTATTTTACCAAAAGAAAAGAATTATACTTTTTACCTATATCTATTTTTTAAACTAAATATTAAAAATAATATGCAATAATTACTAGAATACATATTTCTGACTGCTAAATGATAAGAATTTTCTCTGAAATTAATTTTTCTGTTGGTAAGTTTGTCCAACATAGTTTATCTTGGATACTTGGACTGACTCTGGATTTTAAAATTATATATATACATGAATCATATATGGAATATCTTTTTTGTTTTGTTATATAATCATAACACAGTAAAAATAATCAAACTCATGGTCAGGCACAGTGGCTCACTCCTGTAATCCTAGCACTTTTGGAGGCTGAGGAGGGTAGATTACCTGAGCTCAGGAATTTGAGACCAGCCTGGGCAACACAGTCAAACGCTGTCTCTTCTTGAATACAAAAAATTAGCCCAGTGTGGCTGCCTGTGCCTGTTATCCCAGCTACTCGGGAGGCTAAGACACAAGAATCGCTTGAACCTGGGAGGTGGAGGTTGCAGTCAGCTGAGATCTCGCCATTGTACTCCAGCCCAGGCAGCAGAGTGAGACTCCATCTCTAAATAAATAAATAAATAAATAAATAAATAAATAAATAAAATAATCCAACTCATTTTTAATGTGAAAACTTGAGAGGATTTTAAAGTTGATAGTAACATTTAAAATAACTTCAACTACCTGTTTTCTTTCCATCTAATTTATAGATTATACCTAATAATATCAAATTACAAATTTTGGAAAAATTGCCATCTCTAAAATGACTGTAAAATGTATATTAATTCACATATGCTTTTATTATATGAAAAGATAGCTTTGTAAAAGCCCCATACATTTTGTTGTATTAGTATTTAACATAGGTACCAAGAATAAAATGTTGATCGTATAATTCCATTGTCAAAATTATACTTTGTTTGGTCTGCTAGAGCAGGAAGATACATACATCAGATTATGCACGAATGGGGGTATTTTACGTTTCCTTATTCATGCCATTACATTTCCAAATAGTGGACCTGGTACTATTTGGAAAATTAAATATTGTCAGGAGCTTGTAAATTGTATGAGGTCAGCGATTTTTCTCATTTTGTTCCTGCTCTGTTCCAAGACTTACCATGTCTAGTGCATTCATTTGTTGAATGAATGAACATCATCTTTCTGTGCTTATTAAATCAATAAGAATTAGGAAAATTTTATTGTAAACTAATTAATAAAATGGGATTAGAAATCAAACAAATTACAACTCGAATGTCAGCTTTGGTTACTTTAGACAAGCTCCTTGATTTTTTTTTTTTTATCTTGAGTGGCTACATTAATGAAATGTGAGTGATGATACCTGAATTATAAAACTGTTGTAAAGATTTAATGAAAAAAAATGTGTTACAGGTACTTAGCCAAATGCACAAAACATAGAAACTACACATTTTTAAAGTAACTATTAAAAGTAATTATTTATGAATTGATTTATTCATCAGTATGTAATAAGTACTGAGACACCAAGCTCTGGTTTAGGTCTTGTGGATGCTGAAAATAACAGGACACAAGCTGAAGGAGTTCAGAGTCAAGCAGAAGGAACAATTATGTCAACAACTAATTATAATACCAATGTTTAATGTCCAAAAGAGGAGTATAAACATTAAAATGTTAAGACATGTATTTTATGTTATATATGTTTTGCTCCAATCTCTTTTGAACATCGGTGTCAAAGTTTGTTGAGCTGCCTTAAAGCACGTGATAATATTACTGTTGGATTTTACATTCACACTCTATTTTTGGAATTATTTTTATGGTATTATAAATCATACATTTAAAGAATTTCAGTGCTTAATACAGTGTCTGCTACTCTAGAAATATATGCTGAATGATGAATAAAAGGATGAATTAATGAGAATTCTGATTTCATTTTAGATGTGTGTATTTGTGTGCGAGAGAGAGAGAGGAAGGGAGGGAAGGAGAAAAATAAATGAAGACCGAGGTAGATATAGCTGAAAAATAATAACTTTAAAAATGTGTCCATGAAAAGCACTCTCATTTAAAGTAGAAACACTCTGAAGTAGAATTGATTTCTGGTTTTCTTATCACAATGTATGTGAATACAGTTTAATTACCTCACAATTATGTGACACCTTATTATCCTGTTTGTAAAGTCTGATTTTCAGTAGCATAGATGAAATAATTGTCCTTAATTTAAGAAAAGAAAAATGGTCAGATAGTAAATGTTACACTATTTAGTTATATATTAGTTGTAACATTTAGTAAATTATTTCTAAACCTATTATGATTTGAAAGATAGTCCTATAAATTTTCTTTTTTTAATGTTTGAAGCATTGAAAATCTTTAGGAATATCCACATATATTCTCTTTCCTAATCATGTCTATGGCTGCATGTCTTTTTGCGTTTCTCTTTTTAATCAATGAATTGATGTACATACTAGGGAATATATTATAATCATTTACAAGAATTTGTGTTCTTATTATCTAAATGTGTTTGTCACACATTTGGCCTCTGCCAAAGGAAGGATAATTTAGATCCTGGTTAAAGCAAGTATACAATGATATCTCAGGTAATAGATTGAAAGGGACACAGAGAGGAACACAGGTGCCCACAGAAGAGAACATATGTTTATGTGCCAGGAAAGATTAATTGGGGAAAGGAAATATAGCTACCTTAAATGTGATTTGCCAACCATGAGTTAGTAATCTACTATGAGACAAATGCTCATATTTGAAATTTTGAAATGATTTGGCTAGTCAAAAAGTGTCTTTTCTAGGAGGAAGCTTGAAATGAGGCAACAGAAAACCTATTATGATACTGTCCAAAGAATACACAACTGATACAGTTTTATTATCTAAATTCAGCCATTCAGTATTCACTTATTTCAGTAAACTTGACAATGTAGTTTAAAAACTGATGAGTTTATTTGACTCCTTCAATACAAGGAAGTATAAATTTTGTAATAATTATAAGTACAAATATTCTTCAAAATCAAGAAAAGAGGTGATGTGACCTGACATATTCAGTGTTAATCTACAATGCTGTCATTTTGTTTTATTCTCTAATTATATTCAAATTTGGGGAAAATTACTCTGTGCATTTATTTGAGTAAATTAGTCTAAGTAAAATTTATGATCTACGTTTTTAAGATAAACTACCTCCCACATTCCCAGAAATACATCTTTTATTTATTTTCTTTTCATATGGCATTTGGTATGTTTATCCAGAAAGTGAAATTTCATGTAAATTCCTGTAACTTTTGAGTCAAAAGTTTTGAGTTGAGGATGATGGAGTAGGTTTTCTTAGGAGACGAGATTACTCACAGGTTAGATACTTTAAAATTTTAATAGCAATGCTCCAATTGATCTAATCACTCATTTTTAAAATTTTTGAATATCTATCTAAGATCAATATCATGGAATACTTATTTCAAAAGGACTAATACAGTTATGTCAAAAAATTATGACTTTATAGAGGAAATGTTTTTATAGAATGAAAAGTATATTCCAATTACGTAAATACAATTATGTGATCTTGTGCACATTTTTGTTTGAGAATGCTTGCCCATATTTAGAGCTAAAATATTATTACTGAAGCTATTGCCTTTGTTATTCTTTTTCCAGTTTTTTTTTGTATTACTGAATGATAATGAACACTTCTTCTGTAACTCCTTTGACTAATTTTCAGCCTTGGTGTTACTGTCTAGATATAAGTAAATTAGCCTCTTTACTACATTTTTGAGAACTTATTTAAGTCTCCTTTGGAATTGTTTATTTCTGAGATATTTGATTTTTTGTTTCAGATTTTCATAATTAAAGTAAACTATGGAGGAAGTAAAATAAAGCTAAACCCTTATTATTGAAGTCTGGTAACCATCTTAAATTTAATAATTCTATTAAGTATTAGGTGAGATAGAAACATTTCTAAGTCATTCCGTTACTAGGGCAGATTGATATATGAGTTTTAGTTGAACCCAGGTTCTTTCTTGACAAATTAGTTTAATGATAATCACATAGATTTTTCTTATCTTAATGATGTTTTTCATTAATATTTTGATATTTTGCCTTCTAAATATTTTGACAGGTTTATTATAATTCTGCAAGAGCTTCAAAATATTTTCAGATTTTAATGATGATTGATTTACGACCTGAGGACCCTTTACATAATAGCATAGAATACTGATGCAAAATGTCTAACTACATCAACTAACTTGTTTTTTTCTTCACACATCTATTGCTATTCTCATAAAATATTTCTTTTTAAGAATTCACATCTTAATGATTCTATATGTGTGTAATATATAATAATTTGGCATTAAGTAATTTACCTATATCAACTTATGTTCTGACAAATTTATACACACATTGGTTTCTTTTATTTGTGTGCTAGGGTAGCAATAAATAACCATTCTCTAACAGGCTTTCCCTTGTAGACTTTATTGTTGTAAAAATCACTTTAAGCCCAAGCTCCTTAAATCATTGCAGCCTATATTGCAACAGGTGGCTGCAAAGAAATTAAACATAAAGGAAATAAAACAACGTAAAAACCCCATTGTTGGAAAACAGTTACCACTGGCATAATTTCTTCCATCCATTCTCCTCAGTTCCTACCCATATAGCTGCCACAGTCTCTTAAGCAATAATCTGGCAACTTTTTGCAAAACCATGGCTATGCTTTACTGCCAGGCTTATAAATACCAGGTAGCTCAGCTTCAGCAGTTTTCCTGACTTTGTGGGTTTGGTGACTCAGGATGAGGTGCAGCTGGAAATCTGGTACTTGATGGCTAGAGAAGGATCTCTTTTTTTCCAACAGATCTGCTTTTGTCATATCAGCCTGAAAGAAACCATTTTTCTCTAAAAGTCTTTTTCAGAGTGTCCTAAATAGTGTGTAATATACAGGATGATTAGAGTTTAGATAAGATTTCACTTTATCAAAGCCCTAACCTCACTGAGTTAAACGTTATTTCTCTTTGTCCAAAATAATAGCGTCTTATGAATGTGCATGTTACAAATAGTGGAGAGACAGAACTGAAAGTCTTGCCATAGAGGCTGGAAAATAGGACTAAGATAATCATTAACAATTGTGAGACATCATTGTTTCTTGTTTAATGGACTTAATAAAAAAGACTCTGTTCCAGTGGCTGGCATAAAGAGAGTGAATGTTGTTTATCAGAGTCTACATTGCACACTCAGCTAAGGGAAAAAAGACATCTAGTTTGTCCACTTTAGTTTTATCAATTTAACCACTCCCTTCTATTGACGGGAAAATGAAGACTAAAATTAAAATAGATTAATACAGTATATATAAAAAGTTATAATTACACTCTTCTTATTTTATGTGTACCTTGAGCCTGACTGAGAGCTCTAGAGTGTATGCTCTACTTGTCTGGGTTGAGTCATATAACTCTTTCCTAGCCAGAGAGACCATTAGAGTATTAGAATTTTCTATGTTCTTAGTGGGAAGCCCACTACCCATATACTTAATATACTCAGTCCGCAGATCTTAGAAGGGCAATATTGCCTTCTGGTTGAAGGTAAGGGCTCTAGAGCCAGCCTGACTGGTGTGAATTGCACTTTTGCCATTAGTTGATTTTATGACAGTGATGTATTCTTAGGAAATTGTTTTGTGCCCAGTTTCGTCACCTGAAAATCATCTGACAATACTGTGTTACTAAAAGAATTATTATGAGTATCAAATGAATTAACATTTGCCAAGTGTTTTGAGCAAGAACAAACACATAGTAAGTATTCAGTACCGGAAAGCCTTTTCTGACTAAGTAAAGACTTTTGTTCACAAGCTCTCATGACCCATGTAGTTCTGCTTAGAAGCATTGGTCAGTTTTCCTTTGTGTTTGTGTGTGTGTGGGTATGATTCAAGTCTTTGTTTCCAGTAGAGGCTTGTGCTTTCTCAGACATTTCAAGTCTTGTTTTATATTAAAATTTGCTTTTACACTATTCTAATAGCATTTTATTCCTTATTGTAAAATATTTAGATAGATAAAGAGATACATAGATTTGCCCATATGAATCTTTTAAGGTCTAAATGTTCCACATTTTCAAGGCTATTTATAGTTTACAGCATAAGAATGTTGCACAAAATACAAGTGCCAAGGGAACATGCAGTATGGAAATTCATTTAGGGAATAGTTATAGGTGATTTATTTGAGAAGTAAAAGATAATTCCAACATCTCAAATTATATATGCATATGAAGTCAAAGAATACAATATGTTTATGTCATGATTGTACCCCAATAATAATTAATGTTATTATATTTAGTTTGTTTTAAAAACAAATATAAAAACAAACCTCCAGCACTCTGAAGTATTATTACTTATGCTTTCTATCGTCTGTTTACTTTATTTATCATTATAGAGTTTACACACTGAATAAAGTAGGCTAATTCAAATTCAGCATATTCCTTCTAACTTTTAAAAATTAGCCAGATATTATAAATCACACACCTAATGGAAGTATGAAAGACTAAACTAACATAATTTGCATTACTACATAAATAATTTTTTAAGTCATAATGCTATCAATAAAATTCCAAAACCTTCACATGTTTCTCAAGTCCATGCTGAGCATTCCAGAAATCAGTAAGAATACTAGCATCTAGGGCAGGGCGTTCATTCTTTTAAATGTCTTGATGCATTCCAGGTGACACTTTGTATTTGAGTGCTACAGTATCTAGAAGTAGCCTAATTGTCTGCAAAAGGGTCAGCAATTTCTCTCAGCATCAGTTTTCCTACCAGTAACAGAAAGACGCTGCCTTTTTTGTTGTAAGTAATATTGAGTAACATGATTAAATTCTTATATCAATGAAAATAATCCATGTGCTGAGTTCCTGTAATGATCGCATATTTATTTACTTCTTTATAGATAAGTAGTCCTTACGTTAAAATTTTGAATTATGGCTTAGAATACAGATATTTGCTGTAGGGAATAATTTAACTTTCTACATTAAAAGGTAGTATACCTCTTAATATTGGTTTAGCAACTATAAGTAAGGTACTATGCTATGGTACAATTAAGAAGGCATTTATATAATATGGTTAATTTTAATGATGTTTAAAATGAAGTCGAGAAGAGAGGATGATAATTAAGATTTTAAAAAATAGTAAAACAGTGGTTTTGAAAGATTTTTTTCATTTAACACCTGAAGGAATTTTGTAAATTCATGATGTACCTCTTTAATATTTAAAATTAACATTGAAAACATTTTTTATTATAAATTTTAAAGGTTGTAGAGAATGTATTTTAGAACATTGAAAACATTGGCATTCACCCTTTTATATTGATTCAGTAGGACTTAAATACAGTATGTAGTCGATATTTACCGTTATTCAACTAAAAATATCTCTGAACAATGTCTTTTTAACAGGCTGATATTTCACTTTGTTCTTTTTACTGCTTGAATTCATTCTTCCTTTTGAATTCTTTGACAAAATTTTATCTTACCATGAGAGGCTTCTGTGCTTGCAGGTTTTTACTTGTTTACTCTCTCAAGCTTCTTTTTAGCATGTGAATATTCAACAGTCTATATTTTCCATGGAGCTATAAAGTGCTAAGTGTTTTTTAAAAGCCTCCTCTATATTGACTTATCTTTACATGTAATAGTAGTATCTAATTGAACAAAATTACATAAAATGCATTTATTTTGATAAATATTATTATAAAATATAAAATATTAGTAATACAATTTTCAGTTACACAGATGGAAGTGATGTAATAGTATACAGATACATAAATAGTTTAATTGTCAGTTTGTTTTTTTCACTCTTTTAGGCAGTACATCATAGTAAGATTCTAGAGAGCTGAGAGGAATTTCTATTGTAAAGTGGAAAAAGCTGTGATTTTGAAAAAGGCCACAGAAGTGATTCTTGATCTTTAAGTGTCTTCTGAGGCAAATTCATTTTAAAAAAGAGACTACACTGAATTTTAAGATCTGAAAGTTGATTATCTTAAAATGATCTGGAGTGCCGTGCCCTTTACAGACTATTTCTGTTTTCTCAGATTCTGTGTACCTGAGTTTAAAGACCTCTGTATTACAACACTTAATAATCGAAACTAACACAGCCAGTACAACAGGGCAGTATTTAACTGAAAATATCATTTAGGTAACAGGGATTTCTTGTAATTGCAGAAATGATTGATTAATGTATTATTGAACATATTTTTTCTTAATTATAAACATTTTTGTAAGTTTTGGATACCTATTCTAAAATCTCCAAATGTCATGATTACAGAAGTAGAAGGACATGACTAAATGTAGTTAAGAAGCAGTAAGGCAACTACACAAAGTAGAATATTTTAGTTAGCTTTAAGTACTGGATTCAGTACTTTCAACATATTCGTTCTCTGCTATTGTGTTTAAAGACATTGCTTTTCCAACACTGAGTAAAAGGAAAACATGGTTCATATGATGCTGTGGGAAGAATGAAGAGGCAGAACAATACAAATTGCTTTGGAGTTGATAAGTGTTTAAACTATTATAGTATTCCTGGGATGAGCTGTTATCTATTACTGCATGAAAAATTCAGACTAGAGCTTTAAATATGATCTTGTATTTTCTATGGGTCACAAATCTGGATGTTACTTAACTAAGTGCCTCTGGCTCGATGTCTCTTATGAGGTTGAAGTAAAACTGTTGGCCAGGGTGGACATCTCATCTGAAGATACAATCTGTGGAGAATCCACTTCCGAGCTTATTCATGCAGGCCTCTTTACAGGGGAATGTTTTTGAGAGAAGTTTCAGTGATGAGGAAGGCAACCTGAAGCAACTAGAGATTGAAGTGTCTGTGAGGTGATATAGCCAATAGTCATTGGTTGTTAAGGTGAGAATTTTGGCAATGAAAGGGAAAAACACCTACTTTTATCTGTTTGAGTGTGTGTGTGTGTGTGTGTGTGTGTGTGTGTGTGTATGTTTTAACTAGGATAAACTTTTGAAATATTTCCAAAAAGACAGGGATCAGAGGTTTAAAAAAAACCTTGTTCACTTTTGTACCCTGGGTAACCATACACAGTGCCTAGGACAAACCAAACATATGGCAAGGGTGTGTAAATGAAAGGAAAGCAGCTTTTCCTTCTCCTGTTAGCTTAGGCAGTGAATACCTATTTAAGAGAAGGCTCTAGGTTGAGACTGTCTGAATAGAACATGGATCCACACTTACTTGTTTAATGACATGTGTTTGGACAAGTTTCTAAAAGTTACTGTGACTCAGCTTTTCTGTATGTAAAAGTGATATAATTTCAGTCTGTACAAGAAATAAATGAGGAGGAAAAAAAAAAAAAAACCCAAAGCAGGTATATAGTTTATAACAGGCAGTGAGACACACTAAGAACTTAATAAGTATTTACTCCTATTATCTATTTTATCTAAAAAAAGATTTTCAGCTATTTTTTTTAATAAGCTTACTTCTATCTGTGGAGCCTGGAATCATTGTAGAATCTTAAATCATTTGCTTGTTTTACCACTATTTAGATAAGCAGACATTTATTGACCATCTGTTAGATGTCAAGCCCTGTGCTAGTTGATGGAGACATGAAGATGAATAAAGCATGAACTCATGTATTGGGCCTTATTGTCTAGGAGTGGATTTACACTTGTGGACAAATGAGAATAATAAAGTATTCTGGACCCTGATATGGCATTGTCAGTAGGCATTTTGAGGGATTGTCAGGAAAATCTTTTCAGAGGAAAAAAAAAAAAACCTCTGTGAATATTACAGAAGTAGGGATTACTTTGTTATATAAATAAAGATGATGAGGCAGTTCATGCTTGAGCTTCTACTTTTGCAATACAGCTAGCAGACAGAACATTTTAGAAGGTTATGTTTTGGTGTGCAGTGAGAATGTAAGACAACTTGAGCAAAATTCCTCTGAAATATTCAGAATGCAGTCTTGGCATTTACACGCAAGTGGCCTTTTATGGGAGTAACTTCTAAATAGGGAAAATAACAGAATGTGAAAATCCTAGCAACTTTCATGAATGACAGTGAAAAAATCAGTTTACTGTTTTCTGCCGGAGGGTATGTTTTGCCTCCCTACCTTGTGAGGATCTAAAGGTTAAGTATAGGCAACAAAAAAGTCTCACTGTTGTTGTGATAACTGTTTCTTTTATGACACAGATAATTTATTTATTCACAGCATTTGTTTAGGGCAGTGTTTTATAGAATACTATTGGTTGCTAAATTTATAAAACGAAGTAATGCCATCCTTGCCTAAAGGGATTTTTAAGAAAAAAGAAAAAGAAAATTTATCTAACAATAAGGAAGAGTGAGAACATTTCAAATAGCAAAAAAGGCAAATATGAGAAATGTCTTCATTGTGTTGCTTTTATAATTTCTTTTCCCCCTTAAACAGGTATAAATATGTTAACTTGATCAGCATTCTTTACAGGTAGAAAAGGCATATATGTCTCAAAGCTTTAGCACTGAGAGATTACCAGTTCTCTATTATCTAAAAGCACAAATATAGTACATTTGAGTCCTATTATATTTCACCTCTTTATCCAAATGTAGTATATCTCTTCCAAAGATAAATAATTTCCCCCACAAGATTTTGAAGTTGCAGGTTAAATTAATATAAATTACTGTCCTAGGCTTATTAAATTACTACTGCCCAATTGCACAGTTACATTTTTAATTTAAAATGATTAATCTCTCACCAAAGAATGTGTGCATCTCATAACAATCAATTAAACTACTCTAGGCTAATCCAACGAACTATTTTAGAACAGGGAGGAAAAATGTGAAATATATGTTTTCTGTACTCTTAATTGAACATTCTGAACAGAGTTTTCCCAAGCTAGGAAGTTTTCTAATGCTTCCTTGCTTATCACTGATTTGCTCGGTAGTAGTGTTTATTGCATGTCACGTGCTGTAGGATGTCTTACTTATTTGTATAAAATAAAAGTATTTGTTTAAATCATGACATTTTAAGCATATTTTGTTGGAACTGGAAGGGGATGGTATTAGTTGGGACACAATTAACAAAACCACTGTGTTAACTCAGCCAAGAGAAAAGGAAAACATTTCATTTTGGTTGGATTCAGAGCTCATTTATGAAAGTCTGACAGAGATTTATGGTTTCTTTTCTGTCATTCTCTCTTAGTCCCCGTGGTACTGCATCTTTCTTGAAGTGCATAAGAAATAGTTCATGCTAATGGCAAGATATTTTAGTTGGAGGTACATTTTAAAGGTGGATTTAGGAAATGTTAGCAAAGCTACTGTGATTTTTTGAAGTAATGATGAGGTATGACTACCAAGTATAGGTCTTGATTAATATTCATAAAATATATCTTACATTTTCTTTGTTTTATCAAACTACCTGCCAAGATCTTGTGTTAACTGCTGTGACTAGGCAGATTCCTTTGTAGCTTTGATAATATTTCAAGGATTTAAATTTCAATTCAAAAATATTAAATCGGTGATAAATGAAGCTTCTAAATTATATTACTTCATAGATTTATAGACTGTATGCATTTAGTATTGAAACCTGTAGACATTCTCTTTTTCATCAATAAACATATCCGTAGATCATGTCGATCATGTATTGATGAAGAAATAAAGATAGCCTTTAATTTAAAAAATCTACAATCTTATGTAAGCATTTTAGTTAAGAATTTAGATCTAAAAAGATAAATCAACTTATCAAAAAATGTTAGGTAGATTAGCAGCATTACAGTCTATCTTGGCTCAGGGTCACTTCTTTGGGTTTTGCTGAATTTGGTCGTATGACTCCTCATTGCACTTGAGTCAGATTTTCTGTTGTGCCATAGCCATAGTACTCTCTCTTCTGGCGGATGCCTTTCTCAATTAATTAGTCTTTGTACTGTTTCTTACCATAGTCAATTACTCAACAAATATTCTTGTGTATGAATAGTTTATAAGGGCAGTGACTCTTTTTATTTTATTTTTTTGAGGGAATTTCACACTGTTGCCCAGGCTGCAGTGCAGTGGGCGGGCGATCTTGGCTCATTGCAACCTCTACCTCTTGTGTTCAAGCAATTCTTGTGCCTCAGTCCCACGAGTAGCTGGTATTACAGGCACACATCACCATGCCTGGCTGATTTTTGTAGTTTTCGAAAAGAAGATTTTGCCAAGTTACCCAGACTGGTCTGGAACTCCTGACCACAAGCAGTTCACCCACCTCAGCCTCCCAAAGTGCTGGGACTGAAACCATGAGCCATGGAGCCTTGCTAGCAATGACTCTTGTTTATATGCTATCTCCTGTTGCCTATTTTGTTTTTTTTTTTTTTTACTTATTAATAAAGTTATTTAGTTAGTTCAATTCATGTGAGCGCACTGAATAAACATATAGAAATAAATGAAAAGATAGTGTACCAAATCTTGAAAAAAGAACCATTCAGAAATATATCTGACAGAAAAAATTTATAGCTTTTTGGTAATTGTTCAGTTCAATACATGTAAACTTAATTTCAGCCATAGTTTGAACCTCTGTTCAACTTATGTAAAATCAGAACCGTCAAATGCACCAGAAAAATCTAATGAGTTTTCCATTAGTAAGTTAGAAAATTCATGGCCCAATTTTAATTTGACAGTATAGTCAAGTTTTGGTGAGGTAGTCATTTCTATTTTATAATTATTAAGCTGTGGTAGCATTTACTTTTTAAAGATAGTTATTGTATATAGAATAGTGATTTACACAACACAAACACATGCACACAACACAATTTTAAGCAAAAGAAAGCCATTTGATCTGTAAAGATATCAGTATACCATGAATAAATTATCTGCACCAAAGTGCTTGGTACAAAAATGTTATGGAATTAAGGATTTTAATTGTCTACCCTTTAGCTCATTATAAGCAGAACTTGCTTCCCAATTTCACTGTATATTTTCTTCAGTTTCTCTGAGACATTTGGCTAATGTGGCCCAGCAATAGAAGTGTGTGTCAAAGAAGGACATAGAAAGCTTAGGGAAGTGTCTAATACTATTTCCTCTTCACTTGTCTTCAGGGATTTAAGAGGCTGTCCATAATTGAAATTGTATCTTAATGTGTATTTGTGGGTTGGAGACAGTACATCCTGCCATAATATGATGATATGTCTTTATTATTTTTAAAAGCTTTAGTTAATTTGACACTAGATATATATAAAAACATAGATATATAGAGTGTCGAAATATATATGTATATATTTTACTACAGAACTTGTGAAAAAACTTGTCAATTTTTAGTGTTTAATGTATTACATTTTTCGTCTTCAAAAAGAGGCTTGAAAAGGTGATTTTAAGAGTTTTCATTAGTTCTGACACACTATGACTATACAAATATGGACAGTATACCTTTTACGTATATTAAACCATTTTAATTAATTTCCTCATGAAAACCTCTTAAAAGTCAAGTTTCATTTTTTCTTATGAATTTGCTTGGAGAATAAAACATAAAATAATAATCACTTTCATTTGCGACAGAATCTTCCATAGTCAATAAAAAGTTTACATATGTCAGATTACTTATGGGCATTTAGGGTGAACTATAAGGTAAAAGGATTAATGCCACGTTTCTTTTCCTATAGTTTTAGATCTTCTGCTTGATGTTAAGATATACAAGCTCACATTGAGATATGTGTTTGTTTAAAAGCATCTCCAGTGATGTCAAAGTGATTATGGTAATAGTGTTAGTGAACTTTTGTTTTTTTGGCTGGACCACTGTGAATCAACAAAGTGAAAGAGAAAGGGGAAAAAAAAGGAATCAGAGAGAGGTCATGTCTGAGAGTAGCTAATGGATGCTTTTGGTTTAATGATCTGTAAAATGTATTTTTTAATGCTCCTTAGAAGTCAAAGAAACTTCTCCATTAGATTAACTGTTTTATTCACTGGAAACACTGATGTTCTCCAGATGGTCAATCACATTTCTTTTTGGCTTCTGCTGTTATGTTTTCATATCTGGATCTTTACAAAATCTGGGCAATCCAATATAGGGCTATTTGACTTTTTCTATATGAAATAAAAAGGATCATTGATATATCTCTTTCTTGGATATGGATAATGATGTCTTGCCATTTGATATTTACTGGCAGTATTCAGCAAATTTTCCCTTAAGTATTGATTTATAAAAATAAATGCTTTCCTATCAAAAATTTTATAGGTACATGTCTGTGTGCACGTCTGAGTTTTATCTATATAAAGGTGAATCCAAAAGAAAAGCACTAATTTTATTTCAGGTAATATTATGTTTCCATGGTAAGGAAAAAAAAAACTGTAGAGATATAACCTAAAAAACTCTTAAGAATTTTCTTTCTATAATGTGGCTCATATAGAAAATACTTAACAGATCTTTGTCCAATTGATAGGCATTAAAGCTATACTTTTAGCTGAACTGACAGGTGAACTGTCAAAATTTTTCTCTTTCATTTTCTTTTCACCCCTTCTTTTAAAAAATTTTAGATATTAGCTATTAGCAGATCAGATCTAGACAAAATTGTCAAGGAGATGCCTCTTGACATCTTGACTCTTTAACCTTTTTCTTTTTTTGACACCAGGCTTCCAACCAGATCCTGTTTTCCTTCCTATCATCCCTAAGTATAAATCAACTACTTGTGCTAGAAAATTTATGTATTTTTAAAAGGAGCTTATAAAGAGATGTTTAGACATACATAAGGTTTAAACATGTAAATACACACATCTCTCCCCATGCGAGGGCCATTCTAAAAAAAAAAAAAAAAAAAACGTATTGATTATGTTACCTACCTACCTTTCTATAGAGTACCTTGGTGAAAAATAGAGTTGGGATGTAAGGCATTCTTTATAACTATGAAAGTACACAATGTAGGATCTCTGCCCACTGATAGGAATGATCCTTAAAAGGGATCTACTGTATGAAAGCCTTTAATTTTTTTTATTATAAGTAGAATAAAAAATATAGGAAATTGGTAAATATTAAATTAGCAGAAACTATTTGCAGAGCCCAACACTGAAGAAAACACCATGGTGCATAGCCTTGATTAAAGTAATTAAAGAAATTTGAGGAATGAAAGAATAGTGCAGATTCACTGACACATGTATGTTAGAGGTGTAATGACCATGATAATGTTTGCATAATGGTTAAAAGTTTTGATATTCATATTAGCAATGTTCTTAATGATAGCGGTTCTCTCTTTTTTATTAGCATGCTTGTTATCTGCCAAGAATACAAAGTTATTTAATTTTTTGAAAAATTTTCAGCTTCATTGAGGTATAATTAACAATTAGGATTTGTATATATTTGAGTTTCACAAGTTATTTTTGATGCATGTATACATTGTGAAATTATCTCAATCAAGCCAGTTAACATATCCATCTCTTCGTTACTATTCTCTCTTTTTTTAAATTTGTGATAACTCTTAAGATCTGTTCCCTGAGCAAATTTCAAGCATATGCTATTATTAATTGTAGTACCATGCTGTACATTAGATCTCCAGAACTCATTTAGCTTGCATAACTGAAACTTTATACCCTCCGATCATCATCTCTCCTCTCTCCATCCCCTCCCTCTCCACTGTCACTGTCAACCCCCTTTCTGCTTTCTACTGCTATGAGTTTGACTGTTTTAGATTCCACATATAAGTGAGGTCATTCAATATTTGTTGTTCTGTGTCTGGCTTATTTTACTTAGCATAATGCTCTCAGATTCACTCATATTGTTCCAAATAGCAATAGTTCCTTCAAATTTAAGGCTGAATAATATTTTCTTGTCTAAATATACCACATTTTCTGTATCAGTTTGTTAATATTCAAAACATGTAAGAGATGCATAAAACTCAATAGCAAAAAATAAAAAATTAAATGACAGTGTAAAAATGAGCAAGGGGCCAGGCGTGATGGCTCACGCCTGTAATCTCAACACTTTGGGAGGCTGTGGGGGGTGGATCACCTGAGGTCAGGAGTTCGAGACCAGCCTGGCCAACATGGTGAAACCTCATCTCTGTGAAAAATATAGAAAGTAGCTGGGCATGATGGTGGGTGCCTGTAATCCCAGCTACTTGGGAGGCTGAGGCAGGAGAATCACAACCCAGGATGCGTAAGGTGCTGTGAGCCACAATCACGCCATTGCACTCCAGCCTGGGCGAAAGAGTGAGACTCCATCTCAAAAATAAATAAATTAATAAAATAAAAATGAACAAAGGATCTAAATAGACATTTTTCAAAAGAAGATATACAAATGGCCAACAAGTATATGAAATGGTACTCAATATCAAGAAAATGCAAATAAAACGCAGAATTCTTATTTTTAAATCGTAGCCAATCACCCTAAAAGACATGGACATTTGCTGAACAGTTTATAATAATCAATACTGATATCTTAAACATAGAAAAATTAAAATGTACTTAACATACCTCTAGTAATATAGTGGTCATGGTCATGAACACTCACTTATTTCAGGCAGCCAGGGTTTGAAACTATATAATTGCCAATGACCTAATTAATACAATGACCTAATTAAGCTCAATGATAGCATTTAATCAAATTAAAGGATTTCATGCATTTCTTCATTCTTGCTAAAATTACCGAATGATTACAAAGTTTTATTCATGCAGTGAATATGGAAAATAATAAAAAGTAAAAGGCAAAGAAGAGAAAAGAAAGTCAGGAGGGTGTGCTGCAAATAGTGTGTGATATCTAGGGATGCCAATATTTTAGGGCTTGGCTTTCTCAGCCTCCTTATAGGAAGATGGACCTCAGAATTATTTGACTCTAAAAGGCCAAAAACACCATATATGTACATGTCCTTCATGTGGGCAAAACCACTGCAGTTTGTTGAGATTTTAAAAAAATAAAGTATTCTTGAGAAACGAGGACATTTTATTTTATAAGCTCCAAAGCTCATAAAATAAAATTAATCCATGGAAACCTTTATATTAGGAAGGAATTGGGATATTATATATTAATGAGTTGTGGTTTTGTTTGTCAAGACCATATGAAAGTTTCAAAGATAGTATATCTGTGTTTTATTTTAAAATCACATATTTGAATATGCATTTTAATAATGATAAAATAAGACATACCATAGAGGAAAAAGAAAGAAGGAACTGTTTCTACAAGGCTACTAATTTATTTAGTTGATTAAATAATATTCTTATTATTTCACAGAAGAGAAGTAATTATCTTCCCTTTATTTTAACATTTTTAGAGAAAAAGTAAAAGATGTAAACTTTGTGATTAGACTGTCATTTTTCATGGATTTTTAAAAATTTACTAAGCTAAATCTTCATAAAAGTAAAAATATGTTTTCTTTCTTAATGCTGTTTTCTTGAGATATTTCAGGGAACACCTAAAATATCACTAAAAAATAAATCAATGTCTAAAAAGAAAGAAAAAATAATTTTGGGTTTAGCTGTCAAAACTGTGTCTTGTTTTAACAATAACAGCTGATTTTTAAAGAATCATGCTAGAATAATCAAAACAAGAAAGCAGAGATAACCTTTGATCCTAAAACAGATAAAAGAAAGATTTCTAATTATTCAAACTCACAACATTTTTAACTCTCAAAGAATTGGCATAAATGTAGTTATTGAATTAAACAGTGTTTTAACCTAAAGTTGTTTGAACACTTTCATTGTAAAAAATTATCTGCTTTATCCGTCATCACTGTGAAATTAATTTTGAGAAGATTTAAGTGAAATATTAGCTTAAAAGTATTCAGATATCATATTTTCAATAATCTGCCAGCTTGGTTATTTCTGATGGATTTTCCATCGCAGTCAATCTGTGTTTCCTTACTTTATTTCCAGCTGGAACCAAATATTAAACAATAACACTATATATCTTTTTGTACAATTTGCCAATTTGGGTTACTGCGGAACCTCGGTACTCCTGAATTGTCCTTGTGAATCACCACTCTGCCAAGAAAAGACTGAACAAAGAAATAATTTATTTACTGAATCATTGATGTAGTATTTTAAGCTACATAACTCAAAGATGTTTTACCTAAGATAGAAAAGGCTTTCTGCAGGGATCAAAGTGATGGTACCTTAAAATAAAAATAGGAGGCATTAACACTTTAGGAAATGTTTAAATTACTAAGAAAATAAAATTTTGTTAAAAGCTTTTTACAGGCTTTTATATTTAAAAGTAGTCTTTGTCAAAATAGTTTTGGAAAGCCACGTTTACACTGCTATTTTGCAGGTTTTCTGTATTTCCGTTGCATGGTCTCTAGAATGGGTTGCTGCTTGCCTTCAATTAATTCAAATGTAACTTGGAGATAATTACATAATGTATCTTGCAACCTAATGGGAAATAAAAGTAATTACCTTGTATAATACTGTCTGACTCAAATTATTGGGATCAGTTCATTGAAATTTTCAGTTTTGAGATGCTTTGAATAGCATAGACTCCCAGAGTATGCAGTGTAAAGAACTCTAAATGAAATATGTTTGTCCACTTTTGTATTTAACTCTTCATAACTTTCACATTTCTTAACGAGGCTGTTGTTTTTCAAGTGCTGTTCTTTCCAGTAACCAAAAGCTCTTTTGGGTTTTCTTATTGTCTTAAAGATACCATATTTGATTGATTTAATTATCTCTCTACATCATAAAATGTATAGTATTATTTGTATAGACATCTTTAGGAGTCATTCAATATAATTTAAAAAGAAGTGCTTGACATATTTATTTTGTGGTGCTATTGATTTTACCACTATAAAATATACCAAAGTATACCGAATGTATAAACATAGAAATTAAATAATGATAGCACTGAATTATTCATAGGTATTCTTTTGTTGTGATACATTATTTAAGAAAACTATAGGCTTAGCACAGTGGCTCATGCCTTTAAACCCAGCATTTTGGGAAGCTGAGGCGGGTGGATCACCTGAGGTCGGGAGTTCGAGACCAGCCTGATCAAAATGCAGAAACCTCATCTCTACTAAAAATACAAAATTAGCTGGGTGTAGTCATGCTTCTTTGTAATTCCAGCTACTTGGGAGGCTGAGGAAGGAGAATCGCTTGAACCTGGGAGGCAGAGGTTGTGGTAAGCCAAGATTGCACCATTAAATTCCAGCCTGGGCAACAACAGTGAAAGTCTGTCTCAAAAAAGAAAGAAAAAAGACAATTATAAACTTTTCAGTTACATTATTTATTTTATAAGTGCATGAAGGAATGTCATAATTAAAGATTATATGCTATCATATGTAGTTATATAGACATTTATATAAAATATATATGAATTAACATAGTACAGCAATAACTAAAATATAATGTGTTCAGTTATAAAATTCTTTAGTTATGAGCATCTAAACGGACCTGACATATAATATGTTCTGCTTATATATTTAAATATATTAAATACATTCTGCTCATGTATTTCAATATATTAAATACCTTCTGCTTATGTATTTCAATTTTTTAGCCAAATTAGACCAGTGATTCCTTTTCTTCTTAGGTAATGCCACTTGGAAATTCTCCCCTGGGCCCCTACTTTTCTTGACTTACTGTTTTCTCACTGCCTTTTGCTAAGTGACACCTGGAACATGGTACCGTGCTTTGTAGTTTGTCCTAATGCTACTCCAGTTAAATTTCTATACCGATAAGACTAAGCAAGATGAATGGAACAAATGGATCCTTTCCATTTGTTGGATCTATTTCCATTTTGCTTACCAATTAAAACCCTAAAAGCTGAGGAGATATTTTTGACTGCAAAGCAGTCTTCCTTATCCTGGAACTTGCAATGTCAATCTCTCTATCTAATTCTTTTTTAGTTTGGTCATCACTGCTTTATTGGTCATTGCTGTGAAATAAAGTTTGAGAAGACTTAAATAAAATGTTAGCTTAAGAGTATTAAGTATCATATTTGTAATAATCTGCCAGCTTGGCTGTTTCTGATGGATTTTCTGTCACAATTGGTGTTCCCTTACTTTATTACCAGGTGGAACCAAATATTAAAATATTATCATATTTAGAATGTAATTAAATAATGTTATCAGTGTGTTAGCACCTATTAAGAAACCTTCAAAAAAAGCTGTTCTTATTTATTTCCACTAAGTTGTATGTATTTTAAGGGTTCTTATAATTGAATAATTTAATAATTATGTATAATTAGGATAACTTCATAGATTAAAATTACTCTCAGTATTGTATTCTTCCCCGTGAAGATTATATTTTATGGTTGAATCAACTATTTTAAAAATTAGCTTATAAGATGACTTATTACATAATTTGGTAGGTATGTATAAATTCAAATTATCAAACCATGACTGTAAAAAATGTGTTGTTGAACTTATGTTTTCAAAATGTGTTTTTGTAAACTTACTACATTAGCTATTGATTTTAAAACCATAAATATGTATTTAAATAAACTCTCAGTCAGGCTAAAGTTACAGCAGAAATATTGCATCATCTTGCACAACCTTAGAAACTCTCCCTTGCCAGTAATCGTCTCTGCCTTCCTTTGGGTATTTTAAGCACTGATATTCCATAATGGGCCATTAAGAAAGGTGTTTAATTTGAGAACTATCTAGGTACACCGTACTGAGATGAGATAATTTCAAAACGTGTATTTTCTCTCTTGCCTGGTTGCTACTGATACACTAAGTACTGAGAGAATGAAATATGGGAAAATTATACTGTGATATTTTGTGAATCACAAGAGACTACATTTTTTTCATAATCTCAAGAATTATTTAAGACTTACACAGCTATCCTTTTTATGTAAGGGAATTCTTAAAAAATTGTTAATTTGTCTACTATAAATGTATTTCCATTATTTTACAGTAATCTTTTCTCATTACTGTTTATTTAAGCCCCTTTTGAAAAAATAATATTGAAATTTTTAAAAATGTGGAAATCCAGAGTTTTACACTCAGATTGTTTATGTGAAAGAGATTAATGGGACTGACCCTCATGGTAACTGAACCTCAATGAAACTATGTTATGTTAATCTAGCTCATGATGAGGTTTACCTCCCCCTGAATTCCTCTTTGTCTTGGAAAGTGTTCAAAGTGTAAATAGATGTGTATTTTTTCCTTATCTGCTGGAAGGAGTTGGAATAGGATGAATTTGACTTTACTACCTCAATTCTTACAACTTCTCTATTGTAGGCTTTATTTTTAATTCAGCTATTTAGGAATGGTCATTGTTTTCTGAGAAATAGTGTTAAGAAATGAGATGTTGTTTCCTAGTTTAGACTCTGAAATGCATGCTGTACCTTAATATGATTTGGATTATTTAAGAAGATATTTAAAGTTCATTATTCTCAGCTATGGAATTTTTTTAACCAAACTTGACTATAGTGCCAATTGCATTGATAATGATTTTAGAATTTCACAGGATAAAATGATATTGATTTGATATTGAAATACAATCCTGGAATTCTATTTATAACACATTGTCAGTAGATACAATACATTGTCACGATTATCAGTCATGAACTACTCATGTGATTTTATTTTTACAGTTGCCAAACGTATGAGGCTTATCAGTCTATCCTAATCATAAAGGCTCGGTAGATAGTAAAAATCCAATAAATATTAGAAACATTTGAGGATACATTGACCTATCATAAACCAAGTTGCATCTTTAAGTTAGAATTGATATGAGAAAGTCACAACTAATTCTACTTTGAAGATATATTTAATTGTTCTCAGTAATATTCAGAATAATCTCAGTTCCCTTTTTAGGAAAATTAATAACAGAATTAAATACTCTTGCTGATTCAAATTATATTGATAGATTTTGAAATCTTTTAAAAACTTTTATTTGGGAAGTATCATTCTTTTTTTTTTCTGATTGTTTCAGCTTTTGGTGTAACTTAAGAAGCACTTGCTTACCTTCTGAGAACCTCGTAGATCATGGTTCTTGGTTACTCTCCTAATGAAATCTGTGATGTTGCCCTTCATTTACCCAATACATGCATGAGTAAAATGGGTTATTGTTATCTATTCAGGTGTGCCAAAGACATATATAATGCCAGATAAAAATTATTGCCAGTGAAGATACCTAGGGCCTTCTGTTTATGGCGTGATTCTCACAGGCTAAAGTTTGTTGCAATATTTCAGTGTATAGCTATATTCTAGATGTTCACTTCACTACATTCAACCTACAAGTTAAACACTAATCACACCTAGCTGAAAGCTCCTTTACATAAGGTGTGCTACAGAATCTGTAGTCAGTACAGGTGATGAGAGGCAGTAGAATCTAATGACTGAAAACACAAACCTTGGGTCTAGACTGCGTAGATGCAAATCTGGATTTGATTACTTTTAACCATGTGGCCTCAGCAAGTTCTTTACCTCTCCATGCCTCTGTTTCCTCATTTGCCAATTAGGAATAAAATAGGCCCTTCCTTATGGAGTTATGATAGGATTAACAATAATGTTTACAGTTAGAAGCAATTAAACGAGTTATACATGGGAGGCTTTCAGAACAGTGCCTGGCATGGTGAGGACTTAATAATGTTAGTAGTTATGATGAGGAAGATGATTATTTTTCTTGGTTCTCTATAGATTTTGGAATAAATTCACACATTCTTGTTCAAAATAGATTTATTTATTTTGAAATAGACACCTATTATGTTCTGAATGTTTTAAGTGTAGCTTACTTGCCCTTCCTGATTTCTACTACACTTGGAAACATAAAAATCAATCCTTGATTATTATCATAAATGACATATTATGAATAATTGTTAATTTTAAAATAACTTTTAAAATTATATCTATATTCATTCAGATTTATCACAGCTAGTTATCAATATTTGAGATTTTATGAGTGTTTTTATTTTTAAAAAACAAAGGTTTTATTTTAACAATTGTATATATAGAAAGAACATGGCATCCATTTTTTAGTTTTAATTATTAGCCAGACAAGCAAGTATTTTCCAAATTAATTGCTTTTAACATAATTATTTATACATACCTTTAGTTTAATACTCACTGATTTTATTTTCAATTGAACAGATCAATAGACAAGTATTAACAAAGCCTATTAGAAATCTCCAATCAAATGCTTTGTGGGATCTCAGAAAGATGTTAACTCCATGGCACTTCACAAGAAAGTGATCCTGTGTTAAACATTAATCTATTTCATGGATAATAGATGTGCTGCTGTAAAGCCAAAAAATAGCAATACTCATTAAATATAAATTTGTTTGTAAACATTAATAGATACTTATTAGATCACATTATTATCTGAGAGACAATTAAATGAAAATTTCATTCTAAAATTTTTTCTTATTAAAATTACCCTAGGGAGATTATTTATCTTCTATCTTAGCATTGAATTATAATGTTTGAAATATAATTATAAGGGGATGTGCATTATTTACTTCAGCAATAAAAAGATAAATATTATTTGCTAGTGTTTCAGATGATGTGTTGAGATTTAGCATTTCATTGCCTGAAACGTGTTTTAGGTAACCTTACCATTTAGGTTTACCATGAAATTCATTGAATAGAAAGAGGTTGTTCTTGCTCTGATCTCTCTAGAACTTTACGTAGGAGATTGTAGGGAAGCAATGAGAGAAAATGGAGGCATGACTGAAAGTTCTCGTGGAAGTGTCAGTTTATACCTGAACTACTCTCCTTACTCCCAAGTCGATTCAACATTTTACAGTATCTTCTGTGCCCATCCTATGTTTTTTCCCCTTCTGTTTTCCCTCATGACTTATATTTACTTATGCACTGATAAGACATAAAAGTGATATTTCTACAACTTGAAAAATTTTTGACTTAATGCTCTTCAAATAGTCTGTTAATTTAAATCGTATGGGAGACTTATAGCTCATTGTGAACTCCCACCATCCTAATTCTGGCAAATATTGTTACTGACACTGATTGCCTAAGATATTTTTCTTTTCTCTCCATTTTCTCCTACATACCATCACGAATTTAATTTTCTAAAAGCATGGGTATTTCCGATGGACCTTCTGATTCTGTCGCCTTTTCTACTCGACCACTCACAAACTTTTATCAAATGTTTTTCTATCCCACTTACCACTAAATGTAATCTCATTTGCCATTTATAACCCCACTTTTAAATATAAATCCTTCGCTAAATAAGAACAAGAATTTTTCTCATTTATTGAATGCCTACTCTTGCCAAGAATCTTTATAGCTTCGTATATATATTACCTTTATTTAAGCCTTAAACCACCTGGTAAAATAAGTATTAAATTCAGATGTGAACATTAGCGTATAGAAAATTTAAATAATCTGCTTTGTCATACACCTCATGACTCAAAGAGAAAGGACTTAAAACTGTCCTTTTCATACTCCAAAGTTCATGTTATGTCCTCCATTCATTCTGCTTCTGATGATCCAGGCTTTTTGGTGTTCTATACTTGAACACAGTAGCTTAGTTTTTTTTTTTTTTTTTTTTTTTTTTTTTAATCCGTGCGGATATAAAGGACTAGGAAAATATAACTAAATTCAGTTCTAGGTCAAGGTAAATGCATATTTACTATAGATGAAATTTCTTCCAAGTTGTATTTGACTTGAATGTGTTATAAAATATGTATCTATCCAGATAAGTCATTACTGCCAGATGGAGAACAATACCATTCTATCTAAAAGTGCTGTAATTATCTGGAATCAATAGTTGATCTCAAAT
This sequence comes from Cacajao melanocephalus, assembly GCA_963573385.1. Taxonomy (NCBI): domain Eukaryota; kingdom Metazoa; phylum Chordata; class Mammalia; order Primates; family Pitheciidae; genus Cacajao; species Cacajao melanocephalus. The sequence goes on along the minus strand of CAUYLG010036619.1, from coordinate 3,117 downwards.
AGCATAATGACTGCTAAGCAGTGCTATGCAAATTTGGAACTCTGACAAAAATACTAAAAAATGCAAAAGCTGCATTTTTTCTGTGATGTCACTATCTAAATAATAGTTTATTAATATGATTCATTTAACACTTCTGTTGACTCAGGCTCCTCATATCAAACAAAAGATCATTTACAAAAATGGAATTCACAACAAAATACTTGAACATTTAGGAGCAATATAGAGAACTATAACAGTTTGGGGGATATATTTTCTATAAATATTTATCTCCGATCTTAAAAGACAGTACTTGTAGTAATTTATATGTATTGATACATTTTGTGTCTTTAACGGCTATAAATTTCATGATTTGAAACCAGTCAAACTGAATTTATACTCCTTCAAAATATTTCCTATTTTCAAATATAGCCTTCAAAATATTTCCTATTCCACCCTAATAGATCCTTCATATTGCTGTCTCCTGCTCCTCACTTTTTCCTGAGAAACAAAATGACTTGCTGTTCAGCAACACACTGTCTTTTAACAGCTCTTTACCTTTACTATGGCAACTTTTAGTCCAGAACGTTCTTTGTTCACCTACTGTTGAGTGAGATCTTATCCATTCTTCAAATTATAGCACAATTACCACTCTCACAGGTCTTCCAGATCTTTCAAGCTGTGTTATCTCCTCTATTTTTTTTCAACTCTCTTCTTCTTTATCAAATTTGGATTTATATTTTACCACTTGTATTTACTGCATTATCTCATTTTCCTTTTCTTCCTCCTTGTTTTCTTTTCCTCTTTCACTAGTCCTTCCTCCTTCTTCTTTAATGCAGGAATTATGCCTTGTATATCTTAACATATCCCCATGAGCAAACACAGTGCATCCTTGTAATAAATTGACAAAGAACACACAGGTAAATTTGTTGAATTAAATATTTCTTGAAAAATATTAAACAAGATAACTGAGGGTATGTCCGCCGTGAATTTGGGAGTTAGCACTATTTAAGAAAGTATTCATGACTAGAAGGTTTAACTCATTATTACTGCTAAAAAAAAACTCAGTGGTTAAATACTTTCTTCAGACACTTGTTTAAAATAATTTTATTTGACCCCCTAAATATTGAAAAAAGAAAAGATTCTTGAGTCTTACTGTGTCTTGGTTTTCAGAGTCAAATTTTCAGGAGAAACTCTATGAATAATAGAAGGACCCAAACTAATGATGCTTTGCAATTCCATAGTATATTCACATGCACTCTGTAAATTGAGAAACAATACATATAATTTTTCGAGAAAACAAGAGAACCTTAAAAGAGAAGCATACGTGTAAGTTTCAGATATTGTAAATTACAGCTGAAATTTACAAAACATAATATATCTTACTGAGTTGAAACTCCTTTAAAACTCATTTTGCTTTTTCCCAATGATGATCATAACAAATACATTAACATTTGATAGGATGGTGAAAGAAAGAACTTGTGTTATAGTCAGGTAATTTTTCATCTTGCTGTTCTACTCATTTCCCTTGAGTTAATTATAGAGCTCTTGTTCACATCAGAAGGAGTCTTCCATGTAGATCCACGTTTGAAAGGATATTTTTTGTAGGAGATGTCATCTATCACTTCATAGGGCATGGATTACGAAGCATTGCTTTAATGTGCCTGTGATTCTGCAATATTGGAAAATAATGGAAATATTGGAATCTTGAATTAGAATAATAAGCATTTAAGTCTCTCACCTAAGCATTTATGCATAATTACACTAGTTGAAATATATTTTCTAGTTTTACTAAATGAACATTTCTAAGAAATGCTTGGCTCTCTTGGTTACCATGGACAGATCTTATTTACAAAGGTAGAGAGCTATGTGAACACAAATCATGATTACTTTGTTGCTCTGATAGCAGATATTTTCTTTACTTGTTAATGAAGTGACAAATGATTAAATGAAACAAATGTGTTATCTTTTTTTGAAATTTATATCACTTTTTTATTATAATTTAAAAAAAAATTATAGACACAGTGTGTTGCTTTGTTGACCAGGCTGGTCTTGAATTCCTGGCCTTAATCAGTCCTTCCACATTGGCATCCCAAAGTGATGGGATTACAGGCATGAGCCACCATGCCTGTCCTTATATCTCATCTTCATACATCAGTGTTATATTATTTTTACCATTTTATTCAGGTGCCAAATTATACCTTGATACAATTTTATACCACGTTACTATAAATTAATTTTATATCATTAAAAAGATAACTTATGGAAAATACTTGTTTTATTTTTAAACCAAAATGGTCTTCAATTTTTCAAATTTTAAAGTCCATATACTAACCCTGGAAGAATATAGATAACACTTAAGTGATAATTCTGAACACTCCTAAAGTAAGTTGTAAGGTCATAGCTGTGATTTCCCTCTATGGAACAAGGGAAAAAAAAAAAAGAAGAAAACAGAACATGCTTACTGGGAAATGCCTGTATTACAATTAGCAATGAGGCTATAGGTCTATATACCAATTCACCATTACAATGATACCAAGTGGCATTTTTTACATTTTGTATGTGCTGGACATGTCAGAAAACATTGGCCTCCAAAAAGTATATGACAAATACAAGTAAATATGAAGAATAAGGTATGGATTAACAAAAATCTGTAAAGTCGATATTGGAGTAGAATTTGTGGTTGGAATTTATAACAAGTGAACAGTTAAGAGCTGAGGGAATTTAAAAATATTGTAAAGAACATGTAATTTCTTTTCTATGGCATTATGATGGGAAAGGTACGATAATATTCAGTTTACCTGGGGGAATGTTTGAGAGTAAATTATCTTACAGAAATGTGATTTAAGAGTAGCTAACACATTCCCAAGATAAGAAGTTTTGAGATTCTAATGTTAACCTCTGTTTGGTGTATAGAAAGGAAGCTAATGTAAGATAGAAATAGAAATTTTTGAGCATGATTTAAAAAGAAAAGAATATTAAAAAATTAAACTGGGGAAACAATTATGACGCGAGAATTCAAGGTGAAAGTTTCCAGAAAGTAAAATCAATGTCTCCAGTTTAGAAGACTTATTTTTGTTGAAAGGAATAGCAAAAAAAAAAAAAAAAAAAAAAAAAAAAAAAAAAAAAAAAAAAAAAAAA
>CAUYLG010036617.1:0-21698 GCA_963573385.1 Cacajao melanocephalus | reverse complement strand
AGATCCGCCAACCCCCCCCCTGCGGGTTCATGTCTTTCTCCCGCTTCTCCCCCCCGCTTTGGTGTTATTCCCGGGGTTGGCCCCCCCCCCCCCTTTTTTTTTTTTTTTTTTTTTTTTTTTTTTTTAGCAGAGACAGGGTTTCTCTCTGTCAGCCAGGATGGTCTCAATCTCCTGACCTCGTGATCTATCCGCCTTGGCCTCCCAAAGTGCTGGGATTACAGGCATGAACCGCAGCGCCCAGCCCATCCCTGTCTTCATAGCTCTGCTGTTGCCAGGTTATTTTGAAGCAACTAGGCTAAACGTCTGCGGGAGCTGGCTTGTCCTGTTTCAAACCACCATCCCTTGGAAGAGAAACAATGTGCTTTAATGGTTAGTGTTAGATCGGAGTTAGAGATATGTTACTGTCTTTGCCACAGTCTTTAGATATCCAGACCCTGCTCTGGAGAAGTGGGGGCAAGCAACAGCATGCAGTGGCAACTAAACCTCTTCGGGGTGTGTGTTTATGATCTGTCTCCTCTCCACTCTCCACCCCAGCCCTGCTAGCACACTCCCCACCACATACACATAAAAGCTCTAGAAATCCACAGATTTTGAACACCACTGCTTCAGCAGCACCTAGCGCATACCAGGCCCTCAGTACATGCTTGCTGAATGTGGGATGCGCGAACATCGTTTTCGTAGAATGTAGAAGAGCAGACATATTCCAAGTTAACAGTATCTTCTGAGTTTAAATATTTTAATTCTAAAAGAGCAGAATGTTTGAAAAAAAATTCGCACTGAATATTTCTTTGCACAACTGCAATACTGTGTTTTTGAAAGTTGTTAATAGCAAACAAATAAGCATTAAGGAACCACCCCAGCCCGGGTGTGTCCAGTGAGACTGCCATGGTGTGCACTCTGCCTGCTGCCTCCACTCTTCCCTCTTGGTGTTTCTGAGTTTGGCCAACCATTTGGATAATTAAAATATTTTTGGGCTGGTGTGGTGACTGACATTTATAATTCTAGCACTTTGTGAGGCCAAAGTGGAAGGACCGCTTGAGTCCAGGAGTTCAAGACCAGCCTTAGCAACATAGCAAGACCCCATCTCTACAAAAAGTTTTTTTTTAATTTGCCAGATATAGTGGTGCACACCTGTAGTCGCAGCTACTCAGGAGGCTGAGGAGGGAGAATCTCTTGAGCTCAGGAGGTTGAGGCTGCAGTGAGCTGTGATCACACCGCTGCACTCCAGCCTGGACAACAGAGTAAGACACGATCTCTAAATATATATAGATTTATGTTTTATAAAAGTATTTTTTATTTTAGAGATATTTCTCAAATTTAGACTATCAGGTCATCAGGCTTCTACCTTCTCGGGTACTCAATAGAATAACTCAGAGACTAGGCATGTTCTCTAGGACCTGTGGTATCACCTTTGAAAAAAAATTTTAAATTGTGGCAAAGTATACATAACAAAAGTTACCAGCTTAAGCATTTTTAAGTCTACGGTTCAGTGGCATGAAGTACGTTCACATTGTTGTGCTACCATCAGCACCACTATCGTCATTAGCTACAGAACTCTGTCTTACAAAATTGAAATGCTGTACTCATCAAACAGTAACTCCCATCCTGCTCCCCAGCCCCTGCCAGACACCATTCTTTCTGTCTCTGTGAATTTGACTACTCCATGCCTTGTATAAGTAGAATCATACAGTATTTGTCTTTCTGTGACTGGCTTATTTTACTTGGCATAGTTATTATGTTTTTTATTGTGTGGATTTTGATTGGGGGGCACCAAGACCAGCCCTAGGTAGAACTGGGAAGTAAGGAAGGGCCTTATCCCCAGCTGCCCCGCTTTCCTCCCTCAGTTCCAACCCACCCGAGGTCCCTGCTCAGTGGCTAAATGACTTCTTCCTCCTCATCCAATCTCCTATTTATCTGCAGAGAGCACCTGGTTGGCCTAGTGTGGGTCACGTATCTATCCATGGCAGAGGAGGGTGGTCCACCTCACTTGACAATTCCATCAAGTCTGTGTATAATAAGCAGGCAGGAGTTCCTCCCAGAGAGGCGCTGCTGTCAGAAGAAGGGGGGTGGATACTGGGCAGTCACAAACAATAGATGTCTTTGTTGAACCTCCAACAAGGTTCAAAATGCCCTTCCACCTATCCATTGCACACAGCTTTGGACTAGGGTCCCTTGGGGCTTGTTTGCAAAGTTGTGTTTTTTGTTTTTTGGAGGCGGAGTCTCACTCTTTCACCCAGGCTGGAGTGTGATGGCATGGTCTCGGCTCACTGTAACCTCTGCCTCCTGGTTTCAAGCTATTCTCCTGCCTCAGCCTCCTGAGTAGTTGGGATTAGAGGCACGAGCCACCATGCCCAGCTAATTTTTTGTACTTTTAGTAGAGACGGGGTTTCACCATGTTGGCCAGGATGGTCTTGATCTCCTGACCTTGTGATCCGGACTTGGCCTCCCAAAGTGCTGAGATTACAGGCGTGAGCCACTGCGCCTGGCCTGTTTCCAAAGTTTTTTATGCACTTGGATTTCCTTGCAAAGTTTTTAGCAGCTTGAGAGCCATTGCTGACCCCAGACGCACTTTGTGATAGGAGCCTACAACAGGCTGCCCTCAAACACCGGCAGCCTTGCAAACAGACTCTGGACTCAGATAGCCTGGGTCCAATCCTGATTTGGCAATTCCTGGCTCTGTGGCTTTGAGCTAGTGACTTCGCCTTTCAACACCTCAATGTTCTCATCTGTAAAATGGTAAAATAATTTACCACTGGATTGTTTTGGAGATTGGGAAACCTACTGTGTGATGTGCTTGACCTCCATCATCTTAATCATGCTCACAGAGGACCCTATTGCACATGAGAAAAAGGCACTCCCTCTCTGGGCAGATGCAACCCCTAAATAGGGCATACCACCTAACATGCAAGGATTGAGCTTGACTTTACCCTCCACTCATGCCCTGAGCTAGGCAACCTTATGAATAGCCCGCATAACTGTATACAGCAGCCCAGCCCCTCTATGATGCAGGGGTTTGTATATCCCCATTTTTCAATGAGGCAGCTATGGCTTAGGGAAGTCGAGCACCATGTGGGAAGGGGTGGTGGGATCACTTCTAATTTGCCAATTTACTTAGGGCTCACGAAAGAGGCTGACCCAGTCCCTGGGACCCTCCTACCACCTGAATTGTGGACCACATCTGTGCCATCAGCTAATCAGCTTAAACCTTATCCAACTTCCACAGTGGATGGTAATGAAGTACAGCTCTAGCATCTAACCCATAGATTACCACCAATCTCTAGTCTCTAAACAGTTCCTTTTCTTAATTTGAGACAGGGTCTCACTCTGTCATTTGGGCTGGAATGTAGTGGCACAATCATGGCTCACTGCAGCCTCAACCTCCTGGGCTCAGACGATCCTGCCACCTTGGCCTCCTGAATAGCTGGAACTACAGGCATGTGCCACCACACTGGGTGAATTTTTTTATTTTTAGTAGAGACAGGGTTTCACCATGTTGGCCAGGCTGGTCTCAAACTCCTGACCTCAATTAATTCACCTTCCTCGACCTTCCAAAGTGTCAGGATTACAGGCATGAGCCACTGTGCCTGGCCTGTAAGTGGCGGGAAGGTAGAAGGAAGGACAGATTTCCATCCAGGTACCATCCTGACTTGACAGTTTTATTATTATTTTTGGTCATTTCAGCAGTTCAATACCTAGACAGTAAGGACTAAAAATATTGTGAGCCTGAGTGAATTCTTCTGAAGCTGAAAGATCAGCATTACCAACAGATAAGTCAATAACAGCAAAGCATATTCCAGTTTCAGGATTTTTGCTCTTCCTTCTCATGTGCCCAGGAGTGTTACATGGCTGGGTGATACTAGAGAAGGATGCACTAACTAAAGGTCCCCACCCCTTCTTTTCTAAAGCCTCCCTTTATTTCCCTGATGAATAGGCAGCACCCACTGCCTGCTGTGTCCCATTTAGCAGTGTAATTTGGGTGTGCGTCATAGAATTGTGCACAGGGAGGAGAAGGAGTTGTGTGCTGGATGTATATACTGAATGTGTTTATGTGCCCCTTTGCAAACCTGTACTTTATGCAGACTATATACTTTTAGACAGATCACAGAGTAAACTGAGGTACTATCAGGGAATTGATGTGTTCACAGAACATTGAATGTAATTGAGGAGTCCTGCCAGTTCTATCCATTGTGTAAGTCTCTCTAAGCTTATGTCTCTTTTTTTTTTTTTTTTTTTGGAGACAGAGTCTCACTTTTCTTCCCAGGCTGGAGTGAAGCGGCAGCAACTCAGCTCACTGCAACCTCCGCCCCCTTTCCTGCCCCCCCGCCCCCAGGTTCAAGCAATTCTCTTGCCTCAGCCTCCTGAGTAGCTGGGATTACAGGCACATGCCACAATACCCAGCTAATTTTTGTATTTTTAGAAGAGACAGGGTTTCACCATGTTGGCCAGCCTGGTCTCAAACTCCTGACCTCGGGTGATCCACCCACCTAAGCCTCCCAAAGTGCTGGGACTACAGGTATGAGCCATCATGCCCAGCCCTAAACTTATGTCTTGAATGGTATAATCTCAAAGTGAAGTTTAGATTTGAAACAGGTGTATTAAATCCAACCACCTTGAATGACGTAAATATCCCCAAGTGGCACGAAGTAAATGAGCACATACTGAGAGGGACATTTCCTAAGGCTTGGAACCACCATTTTCTCAGCAAACCTTCCACCTGAGTGGGACTCAGGGGACATCAAATGAAAGATGGTGAAAAGTAGCTGGGCATGGTGGCACGTGCCCGTAGTCCCAGCTACTCGGGAGGCTGAGGTGGGAGAATCACTTGAACCCAGGAGTTCTGGGCTGTAGTGCGCTATGCCGATCGGGTGTCCGCACTAAGTTCGGCATCAATATGGTGACCTCCTGGGAGCAGGGGACCACCAGGTTGCCTAAGGAGGGGTGAACCAGCCCAGGTCAGAAACGGAGCAGGTCAAAACTCCCATGCTGATCAGTCATGGGATCGTGCCTGTGACTAGTCACTGCACTCCAGCCTGGGCAACATAGCAAGTCCCCGTCTCTTAAAATATAAAATGAAATAAAATAAAATAAAATAAAAAAGAGAAGTAATGGGTGCCTCCAAGAGGCCAAATGCAGTGAGAATGAACTGAAATGATCTTCGAACAGATTAGATATTTTAACACCAATTCTCAGGCCTCAGAAGTGAGCCTGGCTGCTGGCAGACAACCAATATTGTCATATTTAATTTTTAGATTTGGTTGTTAAATTTGGCCCTGTGTGAGCTTGTGTTTGGTCAGAGTCTATAAGGGTGGAGGAGGACTGCTGATGGGAAGGCCTGGTTTCTAGCTCAGTGGCTTACAGGCTGTGTGACCCTGGACAAGCTATCACCCCATTGAGAGTCTATTTTCTCATCTGTACAATGAAGGAAACAACCCCTGCTCTACTTGCCTTACAGGGAGTTGTGAAGATCAGACGAGATGGTATTTGGGAACTGAACACTGCACAAAAGACCAGCAAGATTATGTTCACAAGTGCAACACGGTCCTTTCTGCCTTGCTCACTCAATTCTTCATTTAATTTACACACAGAGGATTTTGCCCCTCATTCTTGCAGCAAAACCCTTTTGAGAGTATCATTTTTAGAAACGGATTGACATCAGATATGTGTAGTTGCCCTATTTGTCTTCAGAGTCCTCTGAGATGAAGGAAAAACAAGAATTATTAGGAAAAATAGACCCAGAGAGATGGTAGCCCAAGGGCACAAAGAATTCCCATCCTGACGTTCTTTCTTTTCTAGATGATACTGACATCTACATCCAAAGCCAAAGATTCTGGTTAAAAGTTAATCTCTTGGCTGGGCATGGTGGTGCACGTAGTGGCACCTGTAGTCTCAGCTACTTGGGAAGCTGAGATGGGAGGATCACTTGAGCCTAGGAAGTCAAGGTTACAGTGAGCCATGATAACGCCACTGCACTCCAGCTTGGGTGACAGAGTAAGAGCCTGTCTCTAAAAATAAGAAAAAGAACGAAAGAAAAGAAACTACATTTTTTACCATATTGCAACAAGTGTGAAATGCCACTGCTTCTAAGACATCTTTTTTTTTTTGAGACAGTCTCACCGTATTGCCCAGGATGGAGTGCACTGGCATGATCTCTGCTCACTGCAGCCTCTGCCTCCCAGGTTCAAGAGATCCTCCTGCCTCAGCCTCCCAATTAGCTGGAATTACAGGGACCCACCACCACACCCAGCTAACTTTTGTATTTTTAGTAGAGACGGGGTTTCACCATCTTGGCCAGGCTGGTCTTGAACTCCCGATCTCTTGATTTACCCGCCTCGGCCTTCCAAAGTGCTATAGGATTCCGGTGTGAGCCACTGTGCCCAGCCGCAAACTTCAAAACTGTCTTATTTTTCGTCTCAGCTCCTTGATGTTATACATGTTATGCAACCATGCTTTCATGTGGGCTAAAGGGGGAACATTAATTCCATTTTTCTTATGGATATAGTAATACAAAGTACCTCTGAGCTTGAATACAGTTTTAGGTAAGTGCAGATTGTAAAATACTTGTCAGAGGCAAAATCAGCACTAATTCCATGGTCTGTTGTTTATTACCAGCTTTAAAAGAGGAAGACATGCTTAAGGGCATTTGGCGCATCCATTGTGTTTTCTTTCTTTTGAGCGAAACTGTTTGTTGTTGTTTTATTTAATGCTTGATTTGATTGTTTTGTTGTTATTCCATTTATTTTTAGCTCAGGTAAAACAATTAAACTATGAGTTTCCCATTGCACAGACAAATTAGGAATGAACAGGCTCACATGAGGGCACATCGCCTGCCTCAGCCAAATGATATTTTCATAAAATGCAATTGAGAATTCATAGTCTTTCTGATCAAAAAGGAGCATAAGAAGCACAGGGAGACCAGGTGCAGTGGCTCATGCCTGTAATCCCAGCACTTTGGGAGGCCGAGGCCGGTGGATCATGAGGTTAGGAGTTCGAAACCAGCCTGGCCAGCACAGTGAAACCCTGTCTCCACTAAAAATACAAGAAATTAGCTGCGTGTGGTGGTGGGCACCTGTAATCCCAGCTACTCGGGAGGGTGAGGTTCAAGTGTGAACCCGGGAGGCAGAGGCTACAGTGAGCCAAGATCCCATCACTGCACTCCAGGCTGGGCGACAGTATGAAACTCTGTCTCAAAAAAAAAAAAAAGGAAAGAAAGAAAAGAAAAAGAAACACAGAGAAATAGAAATACCATTTCTGTGATGAGCCTTTGTACATTTTTGGTGGACCAAGGTTTCCATTTAGAACATCCTTCCATTTAGAATGTCCTTGTTCCTAAATTCTACACTTTAAGATAAGAAAAACCCCACCTATTTCTAGCCTGTTCCTTAGTTACCTTCCCACATTCCTCTGTTCCATAAGGACACTGCTTAAACATAACAACAAAGAGAGTCACCCACAAAGATGTATTTCTAGGGACTAGACCATGGCTGAGTGGAAAGGAACAATCCAAATTACTGTAGTTCTTGCACTCGCTTCATCATCATCAGCTCCCAGCCAGGGGTCCCGGGGCCCATTTCTGAGAGGATGAGCATTAGTAGCCATGGTGCTGGGCAGGAAGTGGGTGGGAAGCTGTTAATGTCTGATCACTGCTAATGCACATTTTGCCCACTGTTCTCTCCCCTGCAGTCTGAGTACCACTATGAATACACCGCATGTGACAGCACGGGTTCCAGGTGGAGGGTCGCCGTGCCGCATACCCCGGGCCTGTGCACCAGCCTGCCCGACCCCGTCAAGGGCACCGAGTGCTGTAAGCAGCTGTCCTGCTCAGGGCCTCCCTGTCACTCAGCTTTGGTCTCTCCCAAGTCTCCTTCTATCCATTTTAGGCCCTTTCTGGCAGAGCAGCTGCATTGATCAGATCTTTTCCTTGTCCCTGATGAGATTTTGTGCAGAAGTACTTCATGAATGCAAACTGGATCTCTGAATTTGCTTTCATTTTTTAAAGGAATTTAAATCCCATCAGTGGATACAGCGTAAGCAATGGCAGCTGTGTGCACTCAGATATTCTTTTCTGTTTGCATACATTTTCTTTTTTGCCTGTGTATGTCTCTCCAATCTACACTCACTCATCAGCCACAATCAGTCATTAGGGAAGATTGAGATTTGCTTTCGTCCTTAAAAAGGAAATCAGAGAGGCTAAGTTTCTGCAGAGACATCCTTTAAAATGCCACAGGCATCACTTCAGCGGACGAGAATCTTCCCGGCTGTGGATCTGATTGTGCAAACAGGAAGGCAGTGACTTGCCGCAGCCCTAGCGCCTGCGTCTGTGACTCTGCAGTCACAACTTTTCTACAGTTGGGAGCTGTTTCCCTGCATTCTTCTTTTAGGAATGCAAAGGGAATAACAATAAAAACCAGGCAGTAGATTTAAGGAATTATTTGAAGAGTTGGAAAGGAGTTTGAAGACATTTATATTCTAAAATCAGCTCAGTACAGTGCCTGGTTGAGTAAGTGAGCAAATAAATACTTGTTAAATTAATGACTGCATATTGCTGAGATCTGAGCAGAACTGAGGTGTGGGCCAGGCGCGGTGGCTCACGCCTGTAATCCCAGCACTTTGGGAGGCTTAGGCAGGCAGATCACAAGGTCAGGAGTTTGAGACCAGCCTGACCAACATGGTGAAACCCCACCTCTACTAAAAATACAAAAATTAGCTGGGTGTGGTGGTATGCGCCTGTAATTCCAGCTACTCAGGAGGCTTGAGGCAAGAGAATTGTTTGAACCTGGGAGGCAGAGGTCGTGGTGAGCCAAGTTCATGCCTCTGCGCTCCAGCCTGGGTGACAGAGGGAGACTCCGTCTCAAAAAGAAAGAACTGAGGTGTGACTAGTGGAAACAAATAAGCCATCTTCAGTGAGCTCTGCTGACTTTAGTGAGTCTCACTATGTGTAAGCACCATGATGTACATGTGCAGTGTGAACTACAAAGACAAATAAAGCACAGTCCCTGCTTTAGAAGCTTAGGGTGGTGGAAAGTGCAGACTTTCATTCATCCACTCATTTTTTCGGAAACATTCATGAAGCTCCCAGTCTGTGCCAGTCACTGAGCCAGCCATCCCCGGAGGAGCGCAGAGCCTAGTGGGTGGCAGACATATATGTTATGAGAAAGAATGAGCGTTATGAATATTTAGGGATTAGGCATAGCTAGGAGGGCCACTTGAGCAAAAGTTTAGACGTGGATGAACAGTGACACATTTGAGGAAGAGCTTGTGGTCCAGGGTAGAGGCAACACGGAGAAGGTGGTAGACGGGATTGAGGTGGAGAAAGATCTGCCGTGGGAGGTCAAGCTGGAAAGTTAGGCTGGAGGGAAATTGTGGAAAACTTTGAATGCCAGGCCAAGAGCATAATTCTAGAACCAAAAAGGGAGTGGCTGTTTATTTTTTAAATAAGAAGAATAATAGTACATATGTGTTTTATTTTTTATTTTTTAAAAGACAAGGTCTCACTCTGTTTCCTAGGCTGAAGTACCATGGTGCAATCAGCTCTCCGCAGCCTTCACCTCCTGGCCTCAAGCAATTCTCCCACTTCAGCCTCCTGAGTAGCTAGGACTACAGGCACACACCATCACTCCCAGCTAACTAAAAAAAAAATTTTTATAGTGACAGAGTCTCACTATGCTGCCCAGGTTGGCCTCAAACCCCTGGGCTCAAGTGATCCTACTGCGTTGGTCTCTCAAAGTGTTGGGTTTACAGGCATGAGCCACTGTGCCTGATCATACCAGTGTTTTAGAAAGGTACCTCTGACCACAGAATGATCAGAAATAAGAATAGGAAGCTAGTTAGGAGGATGTTGCAATGGCTGAGTTAACAGGTAATAAGAATACCACCTAGCATGGTGGCAGCACAACCAGAAAGGCAGAGGCCAGAGGCTCAAGGGAGAAAGTCAAGGTTGAAGGGTCATGTGTCATTCAGAGGGGTCAGCACAAGAAACCTTGGCATCCTCTTCACTGGAGAGCTCTCAGAATGGTCAGGGCACCTCTCCAAAGGAAACAGGAGTGCCAGGGACAAGCCCAAAGTCCCACAGCAAGGCAGAGCATCCATGGCCCTAGATCTTTTTAAAATAACAGCTTTATTGGTATATAATTTACATGCCATGAAATTCATTCCTTTAAGGATAAAATTCAGTGGCTTTTTGAATATTCACACAACCATCATCACTCTGATTTCACATTTTAATCATCCTACAAAGAAACCTCACATCATTAGCAATCGCTCCCCAGGCCCCTCCCCACAGCCCCTGGCAACCACAGATCTATTTCCTGTCTCTATGGCTTCGCCTCTTTTGGCCATTCCATACAAACAGAATCACTCATAGCAAGGAATATCACTGCTGAAAAAAAAAATTTTTTTTTAAAGAAAAATAAAATCACACAGTAAATGCCATGGCCCTGAATCTTAGTGGGCCAAACTCCTAGATCCCTACCCTGCGCTCCTCCCTTCAGCTGCTCACAGCCCATCCACTTCTGGGGCTGCAGTGACCTCACTGTCCTGCCTTGTCTCTGCCCTGTTTTCCAGCCTTCTCTTGCAATGCCGGGGAGTTTCTGGATATGAAGGACCAGTCGTGTAAGCCGTGCGCTGAGGGCCGCTACTCCCTGGGCACAGGCATCCGGTTCGATGAGTGGGATGAACTGCCCCATGGCTTTGCCAGCCTCTCAGCCAACATGGAGATGGATGACAGTGCCACTGAGACAACCGAGAACTGCACTTCGTGAGTTTGCACACACCCCCACCCCACCCCCACCAGCCCACTGGGGAAGAGGCTGCAGGGTTCTCTGGATAGCCTCCTTCGCTGCCCCTCAGGCTGGGCAGGGAGGATGGAGGGAAGAGGCAGCCAGGCTGCCAGGATGAGGCCTGCAGCTGTGCCCACAGGATCGGTGGATATGACTCTGCCTGGCCCACTCTTATTGATTTAAACTTACCAATGATAGACAGGCATTTGTGGGAGGTAAGAAACATGGGGAAATAAGAGAGTGGACAAGGGGGACAAGGCTTAAATGGCCCAGTCTATTTAAAACAAAACCCAACTGGAGCTGGGCACAGTGGCTCACCCCTGTAATCCCAGTACTTTGAGAGGCTGATATGGGAGGATTGCCTGAGGCCAAGAGTCTAAGACCAGCCTGGGCAACATAGCGAGACCCCTGTCTCTACAAAAGGTTTAAAAATTTGCCAGGTGTGGTGGTGCATGTCTGTAGTCCCAGCAACTCAGGAGGCTGAGGCAAAAGGATAGCTTGAGCCCAGGAGTTCAAGGTTAGAGTGAGCTGTGATCACACCACTGTACCCCTGGATAACAGAGCAAGGCCCTGTCTCAATAAAAACCAAAAACCAAAAAAAAAAAAACAAACAAACCAAACACACCCAAAACTGGATTTCCACCACAGAATTTCGGATCAGCCAATATACTTTCTCAGCTTGACTGGAACACAATATGCAAAGCTGGGGTATCTTCCCGGCTTGGGTGCTAACTTCTTTTTTGTTTTTTTGAGACAGAGTCTCACTCTGTCACTCAGGCTAGAGGGCAGTGGTGCGATCTCGGCTCAATGCAACCCCCAGCTTCCAGGTTCAAGCGATTCTCCTGCCTCAGCTTCCCAAGCAGCTGGAATTACAGGTGTGTGCCACCACGCCTGGCTATTTATTTATTTATTTTTTGTACTTTTAAAGTAGAGACAGGGTTTCACCATGTTGGCCAGGCTGGTCTCGAACTCCTGACCTCAGGTAATCTACCTGCCTCAGCATTCCAAAGTGCTGAGATTATAGGCGGGAGCCACCCTGGGTGCTAACTTCTAAAACTGATTCTGCCTAGCCTTTGCTCAGTGCTGGCTGAAATCTTCCAGATGCTGTGAGACCCCAATGACCAGAACATTTTCTTGAAAAGCTCAGCCCAGGGTGCTTGGAGAACTGGGTATTTATTTCAGATATGCCTTTTATAGGCCAGGCACTATTCTGGATGCTTTACATATATTATTTTCTCTAATTCTCACAAGAACCCTGTGAAATAGGCATTACTATTTCTATTACAGAGACGAGGAACTGGAGGCTTAGCAAGATTATGACCTGCCCTTTGTTATCCGGCTTACAGATGACGAGATTGAAATTCAAGCCCGAGTTTCCACTGCCTCATAATGCCACCTTCAAATAACATTTATTATGGGCAAGGCAATATTGGGTCCTAGGGAGTGAAAGTGGGGGGATATGAGGATGTGAAAGGCAGTCATATTGTTCCTTATTAGATATTGACAGCAAATACAGAAGGAAAGTAAATGTAAGTTTCTCTTATACCCAAACAATCAAATGGATAAGAAGAACTCAATAATTGTATTACACTTGGAGTTCTAAAACTGGGAGCAATGTCTCCCATTCCTATACTTAAATCTTGTCTGAGCCAAGCAGTGGCTATTTAATCTGTAGTTCAATTTTGATGTTATTTTAGAGTTCAATTTGATGTGTCAAATACATTAGCATGACAATACTGGAGGCAGAGATAAAGCTAGAGAGCTTTAAAGCTGGAAGGAAGGGGGAAGGTATGGGTTAAGACAACCAACCCCATTTGAGTCCTAATGGAGAATGTCATTAGGCCCTGGACAAGGGGCAGACCTAGCTCAGTCAATTCCTACCCCTGTAAAGGAAGGATTTCATCTCTCTCTGGGGACTGCACCGAGAGTCCAGAAATCATTGTCTCTCAGCGAGGCAGGATGTGGGTGGGTTAATAATAACTTGTATTTCCACGGCACAGACTATTTCAGGGCCTGCATCTTAAGGCATCCCACGACATCCCTGGGAGGGAGGGAGGGAGAGGATATTTCTCCCTCAATGGAGAGGAAATGGCCATCTGGAGAGGTTTTTGTGGTTTCCCCATCATCCCTCAGAAAGGCGATAACCCAGCTGCTACCTAGAGCGCAAGGATTTGGCTTTCGTGTTCAGCTGTGCGGCTCCCAAATCCTGCCTGTTCTGCCTCAAGAGCTTCCAAGCTAGTCTCCTGCTTCCATTCCCAGCCTGCCAGATTCATCTTTCTTCTTTTCTTTTCTTTTGTTTTTTTAAGAGACAAAGTCTCACTCTGTCACCCAGGCTGGAGGGCAGTGATGCAATCACAGCTCACTGCAGCCTCAACCTCCCTGGGCTGAAGCTATCCTCCCACCTCAACCTCCCGCGTAGCTGGGACCGCCGGCACATGCCACCACACATGGCTAACTTCTTATTTTTTGTAGAGACAGGGTCTCACTATGTTGCCCAGGTTGGTCTCAAACTCCTGGGATCAAATGATCCTTCCACCTCAGCCTACCAAAGCGCTGGGATTACAGGTGTGAGCCACCACACCCAGCCTCATCTTCTCAAATCCAGTCACAGTACTTTCCTGCTCAAAACCCTAGATTCAATGGCTACCAATTGCTCTTAGGATAAAGTCCACTACCTTCCCACAGCCTCCAGGGCCCTGCTACCCTGACCTCTGCCGTCTGCCCACTTCCTCAGCCTCTCCCAAGGACTGTCTGTTTTTGCTTGCTGTGTTCCAACCACACTCCTTTCCCATCTTGGGACATTTGAACATGGGACTCTCCATCCCTTCTTCTATGACTCCTACTTAACCCTCAGGTCTCTACCTAAAAATCACTTCCTCAAAGAAACCATCCCTGACCCCAGAGACTCCTGTTACATGCTCTTGCTTACCACAGTCATTCCTATGTGATTAATTGTGTGATGAGTTAAGTGTCTCTCCTAAACTAGAAAGAGAATGAAAGCTCCAAGCAGGAAAGGATCATACCTGTCTTGTTCATCACTGTGTCTCTAGCATCTAACATAGTGTCTGGCCCAAACTAGACAAAATAAATAATTGGGGACAAAACAGACCAGCTGAACGAAGTCTCAGTGGCAGGATCCTGAGCCTTCAGGGATCCTCCATGGAACCTGGGTTGATGTCTCAGGGCTAAAGTACTGGCAACAGTCTGAGATCAGAGACTAGGATAAGCAAGAGGAAACAGGAGTGCCACTGGAGTAATAGAATGTGGTATATTAGTGGAAAAGATCGAGCAGATGCCCAGAAACTGTGACAGTGAAACAAGAATGAGAGAGAGATGCAAATACTAACAATGAAAAACATTAAATGCAGATCACAACTGGATGAGCTAAGGTAACTTTCCTAAGCACCTCTGGGCTTCAGTTTCTTCAACCTAAAAATGATGAATGATGATAAAAATAGTACTCTTATAGGTTGAGGTAAGGATTAAATGAGATGATACTTGTAAAGAATTTAGAGCGATACGTGACACTAGAAATCAATCAAAACATGTTGTTATTATGGAACACGAAATGTCTTCACCAGGGGCAACTCTGACAAAAATCAGAATTGTGATGCATTTTGCAAATGTAACCCACTTATGGCATCTTTGTAATTATTCATCAAACTTCGGGAGTTATTTATAGCTGATGTCATGGAGCACATCAGCATTAAAGGTTATCTCTTTCAACAAGGAGAAATCAATGCTGTTAGGTTAGCTGAGATATTTTGGATGAGCTCATGTTATATGTTTTCATTTTGAGAATAACACTGTCAAGGAGCTAGAAATAACCAAGTTATTCTGGGAAACACGGGGGAAATCTGTGGACTAATCTGAGGTTCCTTTAACTGGCCATTATTATTATTATTGTTATTACTATTATTTTGAGATGGAGTCTCACTGTTTTGCTCAGCTGCAGTGCAGTGATGCCATCTCAGCTCACTGCAACCTCCGCCTCCTGGGTTCAAGCCATTCTCCTGCCTCAGCCTCCTGAGTAGCTGGGATTAAAGGCATGTGCCACCACACCCGGCTAATTTTTGTATTTTTAGTAGAGACGGGGGTTTCACCATGTTGGCCAGGCTGGTCTCGAACTCCTGACCTCAGGTGATCCACCCACCTCAGCCTCCCAAAGTGCCGGGATTACAGGCATGAGCAACCACACCCAGCCAACTGGCCATTATTAAGCAACCGGAAACCTAGGCAATAGTGAGATTGTCTTTGATCGCCCATTCCCACGTTCAACTGTTTAACCCTCTGAGTTTCCACGATGTACCAGGCCCAGGTTGGTGCTGGGAATACTTTAATGAGCAAGGTAAATTCGACCTCTTACCTCACATAATATTGGCAATAATTTTAAGGTCTGACAGTTTCCAATTTGGAGAGGATGTGGAGCAACAGGAACAGCCTAGCAGTAGCCAGTAAATGGGAGGCTCGCATACAGTCCTCCTCCCAAGCATTCTACTCAGCCATGTGCCTAAAGAGACAGGAACGTAGCAGAATGTGCGCACAAAACTGCAAACAACCCAAATGTCCATCAACAAGTAATGCAGAAACAAATATGGTAGAGCCACACAGAGGAATGTTACGCAGTGGTAAAGACGCAGCCGGAGAGCTGCATGTGTGAATACAGATGCATCTCACAATCATTGCACTGAAGTTCCTCCCTTCCCAAAGTGAGTTTCAGAGCACATAAATATAACACCATTTATGTGAAGCTTTAAAACATGCGAAGCAGTACCATGCAGTATATTGTTTAGAGATACATACATGTAGAGAACCACATGCACATGTTAAACATCAGATTCAGGAAAGTGGTCACTTGGCGGTGGGAAGGCAGTGTGCTCCAGGAAAGGCGAGGAGGTTAGCGGAGGGTACATGGAGGCTTCTGCTGTGTTGAATTTCTTAAGCAGGGTGGTGGGTCGGTGAGTGTTCATTATACCATTGTATAGGTCTTAAATATTTCATAATATACTGAAAATAAATAAAATATCATGGGATTATGGCTATAAGAAGGGGAGCAAAGAGAGCTGAAGTCACCCAGAGCAGAAGCAGATAGAATCAAGGAAGACTTCTTAGATTAGGTGGCATTTAAGACACAGCAGGAATTAAACCAAGAGAGAGAGGAGGAAGTTTGTTGCAGGAAGAGGGAAGAGCATGTCAGGAGACCCATGGGTAAGAGAAAGTGTGGCAGAGGAATTGAAAGAAATGTCGTAGGGTTGGTGTATAAAGACAGGATCAGGAATTTGTACCCTATCTTAATGGCCACAGGGAGTCAGTCACAGGGATTTTAATTATTATTATTATTATTATTATTATTTCTCTGTTGCCCAGGCTGCAGTGCAATGGCATGAACTTGGCTCACTGCAACCTCTGTCTCCCGGGTTCAAGCAATTCTTCTGCCTCAGCCTCCCAAGTAGCTGGGATTACAGGCACACGCCACCACGCCTGGCTAATTTTTGTATTTTTAGTAAAGATGGGGTTTCACCATGTTGGTCAGTCTGGTCTTGAACTCCTGACCTCAGGTGATTCACCCGCCTCGGCCTCCCAAAGTACTGGGATTACAGGCGTGAGCCACCACGCCCAGCAGGGGTTTTAATTCTAAGCAAGGGGGTGTCATGGTCAGACGTCTGTTCTGGAGGATCTGTCTGCTGGACTGCAGTGTAGAGAGGTCTTGGAGGGTGCGGGACTGGCTTCAGGGAGACAAGTTTGGTGGCTGGTTCATGGATGGTGGTGAGCAAAGGGAGAGCCTGTGGACAGGGTGAATAGAATGAACACATATTTAGGAGACAAATCACAGGACTAGGTTGGCTGTCTCTGGGGTTCTCTGGCCGTCCCCTTTCCATAAAAACCATTCACATGTAGCATCTTATAGTGGACATTTCTGGAAAAACAGTTGGACTAGACTGGGTGGATGTCTGACTTCTGAAGAAAATCTGTGTCTACTGAGTTATTTGACAGCTTTAGAGTTAGGCAGCCCTGACCTCAGCCCTGCCACATGCTGGCTTTGTAATATTGGGCTTGGCACTCTCCAAGCCCAAGTTTCATCATCTCTTAAACAGAAAAAACATTTCCTCTTGTTGATGAAAAGAAATCATGAATATAAAGCACGTAGTTCAATACCTGGAAGGTAGTAAGCAACTGATACATGTTATCCCTCTCCGACCGGGTGCAGTGGCTCACACCTGTAATCCCAGCCCTTTGGGAGGCTGAGGTAGGCGGATCACTTGAGGTCAGGAGTTCGAGACCAGCCTGGCTAACATGGTGAAACCCCATCTTTACTAAAAAATAAATATATATATATATATAAATTAGCCGGGTGTAGTGGCGCATGCCTGTAATCCTAACTACTCGGGAGGCTGAGGCAGGAGAATCACTTGAACCTGGGAAGAGGTGGAGGTTGCAGTGAGCCAAGATGGTGCCACTGCACTCCAGCCTGGGAGACAGAGTGAGACTCTGTCTCAAAAAAAAAAAAGTTATCCCTCCCCGACTTCACCTGCCACCTGTATCTCAGGTAGTTCTGCACGATGTGGAGGTACACCTGCTTGTCTTCCTCGCCTGTCTGCCTCCTCTTCTTGGCTGTACTCCAGGTCCTTGACCTACCTGACAGCTTCTTTCGTCTTTCTTCACTGAGCATTTTCAGGTCCAAGCTTCAGTTCATCAATTACAAGCCTGAAATTTCCCGAAGACCCAGCAGAACATGAGACCCGCACATGGCACAAAGCCTGGTGGGCTGTGCTCCTGCCTGTGAACCTGCTTCCTGTTCCTTCGCAGGTCCAAGTGGGTTCCCCGGGGTGACTACATTGCCTCCAACACAGACGAATGCACAGCCACACTGATGTATGCCGTCAACCTGAAGCAGTCGGGCACTGTTAACTTCGAATACTACTACCCAGACTCCAGCATCATCTTTGAGTTTTTCGTAAGCCCCTGGCCAAGGTGGAGGGTGGGAGCTAAAGGCTCTGGGGCTCTGATCCATTTGAGGAATCCATCGTGAGCATAGCCGTGCTTGGGAAATCACCATTGTTTTCCCTCTGGAGAGAGCTGTGGGCAAAATGAGCTGAGGCCCCAGAAGGCAAGGGAAAAGGCAAAAGAGAAAGGACTCTTGGGGGAAGAATTGTCTGGGAGATTTCTAGGTGTTTTATCCAGCTCAGACATAAAAACAGCACATCTGAGTGACAAGTTATTTCTTTGGTGTCAACGCTCGTTTTGTGTGTGTGACTAGCTCCTGCCCTACTTTGAGGCTCATGTGTCCCGAGCTCAGTCCCTAAAGGAAATTGGTAACTCTTCTCATATAAAGAAGGGCCCTCTGGAGGGCTGATGCAATGTGGGGAAAGCTGAGACTAGGTCCCAAATTCTTTTATGTCAGGTTCAGAATGACCAGTGCCAGCCCAATGCAGATGACTCCAGGTGGATGAAGACCACAGAGAAAGGATGGGAATTCCGCAGTGTGAGTATCACACCAGCCTTCTCCCATAGGTCCCAAAAAAGGGATCCAGGGCCTTCCCTCAGAGGGTGCTTCCTTGCAGTCTGAGCCTCTACCCCAATGCCCCTGGAGGGCAGGAATGTGATATGATGAAGATGCTGTAGTTACTGTCCTCCAGGGTTGACAGAATATGGGTGTGAGCTGACTTGTCGCTCCTATGGCTTGACTCCAAAGACCAGCAGCTTTCCAGCTTTAAGACTGGGATCTTCTGGGGAGGGGGGCTGTCCCCTGCAAAACCACAGAAGAATGCCGGTCAGTACCTTCAGGTCTCTTTATTGGTCTCACCATAAGAGATGCTCATGGTATATGTGATCCAGGGAGCATTGGGAGGGTTATAAGAGGAGGCTTAGAAACAGAGAGGAACTGTGCTAAGTTGGGAGGAAGGGCAGAGCTGAGGAAGAAGAGGAAGAGGGTCAGAAGAAGCATTACCATGCAGTTAGTAAGAGGAGTCGCCCCAACAAGAGGCTATACCAACAGATTACTGGGATTTCTCTCTGTGATGAACAAATGCTTCTGTTTGTGGTTTTTAGGTGGAGCTAAACCGAGGCAATAATGTCCTCTATTGGAGAACCACAGCCTTCTCAGTATGGTCCAAAGTGTCCAAGCCTGTGCTGGTGAGAAACATCGCAATAACAGGTACTGAGAGCGGGGTTGGTTCTGAGGTCTGTTGCTGACTTCCTGGGCTGTTGACTTTGCAGTCTCCAGGGGGCTCCGTCTCCAGGCTGAATCTTTGCTTTTCTGTGCTCTTGTTCCTCCCTAGGTGTGGCCTACACTTCAGAATGCTTCCCCTGCAAACCTGGCACGTATGCAGACAAGCAGGGCTCCTCTTTCTGCAAACTTTGCCCTGCCAACTCTTACTCAAATAAAGGAGAAACTTCTTGCCACCAGTGTGACCCTGACAAATACTCAGGTGATGTTCCTGAGGGTGGGAAGAGTTTGGGGATAGAGGGTACCAGCAAAACACACAGGGAGAAACCAGGGAATAGAGCCACCCTTCTGGCCAAGCTGTGGATAATTCTTAAACCCTTCTTTTCTGCATCCTGGAATACCCTTGCCAATCCATATATCCATTAATCACTTTGTCAATTTTTTTTTTTTTTTTGAGACAGGCTCTCACTTTATCACCCAGGCTGGAGTGCAGTGGTGCAATTATGACTCACTGCAGCCTCAAACTCCCCATCTCAAGCAATCCTCCCACTTCAGCCTCCTGAGTAGCTAAGACGACAGGCGTGCCCCATCACACCCAACTAACTTTTTATCTTTATTTTTATAGAGACAAGGGTTTTGCTAGTTGTCCATGCTGGTCTTGAATTCCAGGGTTCAAGTGATCCTCCTGCCTCAGCCTCCCAAGTTGTGAGCCTATAATCCCAATAATCCCAGCACTTTGGGAGGTCGAACAGGGAAGATCAATTGGGCCTGGGAGGTTGTGGCTTCAGTGAGCCGTGATCGCACCACTGCACTACAGCCTGGGTGACAGTGAGACCCTGTCTGTAAAAATAAAATAGAATGAAATAAATCATTCAATCAATATTTGTTGAGCCTCTCCTATCTACCAGGCCCTATTCTATGTGCTTGGAATATATCAGTGAACAAAACAGACAAAGGTCCCTGTTTTTATGGGGTTTATATTCCAGTGGGATGAAGAGAGATAATAAACAAAAAGAAATAGATGATCCATATATAATAAATTATATAGTATGTGAGAATGTAAAAACTGCCATGGTGCCATGGTGAAAAGAAAAAGCAGCTCAGAGCTAGAGGGATTAGGAAAGCTAAGGAAATGGGTTGTAATCTTTTCGTTGTTGTTGTAGAAACAGGGTCTCACTGTGTTGCCCAGGCTGGTCCTGAACTCCTGGCCTCAAAGTGATCCTCCTGCCTTCCAAAGTACTGGGATTACAGACATGAGCCATTGTGCCTGGTTCAATCATTTTTTTTAAGTGGCAAAATTTTAAATGAAAGCTTATATAAGATTATAATATAGGCCAGGCATGGTGGCTCCCATCTGTAATACCAGCACTTTAGGACGCTAAGGCAGGAAGATCACTTGAGTTCAGGAGTTCGAGACCAGCCTAGCCAACCTGGCGAAATCCAATCTCTACTAAAAATACAAAAATTAGCCAGGAGTGGTGGCTGTAATCCCAGCTACTCAGGAGGTTGAGGCTGGAGAATCACTTAAACCTGGGAGGTGCAGGTTGCAGTGAGCTGAGATCACACCACTGCACTCCAGCCTGGGTGACAGAGTGAGACTCAGTCTCAAAAAAATATATATTATAATATAAACAATAGATACAGTAGATTTAAAAGGTATACATTTATATATTTTGACGTATAACAATTATTATCAAAGTTAATTTGTAAGAACCATGACCCTATACTGATGAACACAAACATTTTGATAACAAGGTCTAAAGATGCAAATTAGAATCTTTTATCAGCCTGACAGCATTCACTGAAGTCAAATCAGGCATTCTAGGAAATCCAGGGTTCCTTGGAACACAATTTGAAAACCACTGCTCAGAGGGAAAGTGAGGGGACAGCCAGAAGCAGCCTGTTTCTACAGTTTGAGGATAGCTTCCTAAAGCATTCCAATTTGAGAAAAAGGACCTTGGTCATTTGAGGGGGCTCCAGGGGGCATCAAGGCTCTGGTGTGAGATGGGCAGTGCCAGCGGATAGCTTTCTGCTCAGGCAGTGCAGACATTGGTATGAGGGCCAGTCTCCAAGACAGGTTCTGAAACAAACAAGAAGGGAGCGAGAAACAGTCCCATCTTTTCCCCTGGAAACACGACTATTCTACTTTTCCCTTCTTACACAGAACCATATGTAAACCCAGCACAAGGCCCTCTCTCAGACAGATCCCACATCCCTACAAAGACATGCCACACTTCACACAGGTGTTAAAGTGTGTTTGCTCAGCCTAGACCAGCCACGGACCTTGTGAATTGCTTGTTTCTACACTATTCCTAAAACAAAAGTCATATTTACCTACACAGATCTTGCCAAGTGAATGCAGTTTTCAACAAAAACAGGAATCTTTGGATCTTGGGGGGAGGTTTTATCTGTAAGTCTAGATTCCTGTTTTTCCACTCGCATTTTTCATTCCTCTTCACCACTCTGCTTCTATCAACAGCAACCTTTGTGAGCCTAAGTCTCTGGCTCCCTTTCCAGTCCAGCAGGTGAACAAGGGTTTGAATGGCAAGGTGGTTCTAGCAAAACTGCATAGGAGTGTTTTGATCAACTCTGTATAGGTTGATTTTTATCCAGAGTGCTGTTATGGAAGCATTAGGTTGAGAGTCTGAACTTTTGGAACCTATTTTCCTTCTGCCATTGATTTCTCAATGTGCCCCATTGACTAAGACATGAGGTTGTTTTTTTTTTTAGACAGAGTTTTGCTCTTGTTGCCCAGG